>DWEL01000083.1:0-12490 GCA_018245955.1 Myscelus nobilis
ATAGCACAGGCAATAAATTGCCTAATTTGGAATCAGACAGCCGTGTGTGGAATTGTCCTAAGATATTATTATTATTAGATATTACATAGTATAAAACCCAGGCTAATATATAAGCGTGTTAAAAAGTCCTATAATTTCAAGCTCTTCGTAAGCAACGACACAATATAGGACTTAGAAAGCTCAATAACCCATAAACTAGTCCAAACGTATTACAAAGTCATCAACTCATAACCGTGTTAATGGATTTCTCGCAGTCATTAACCAGTGGGGCGTCCGCCCTCCATTACCAAAGCAATTAGGCCCGTTAATAACACAGCTATTTAGAACGGGCGTTAGATAAACAATATTTACAACGCAAATAGCATATCCTTAACAAATTCGTAGCGTCCATTGTGTTCACATTAATTAAAATCGATAAAAACACGATGCTGCGTATGAAAAACATTTTATATGCGTCTATACTTTTTCCAACCTTCATTTCGCCGAGCCTCTCCGAGCGATAAATAATATTTTCATGCCCCCACAAGTGAGTGAACAAAAATAAAAAAACGCACATTTTTACGTTTAAAATGGGTTCAGCGCTTGAATGGCAATTAAGAAGAGTTAATTTACCTATTCGTTAATTTTTGTTTTCGTAATGCAATCGTACATATTACATACGTCCCTCTTGACATTTCTCTACGCCTCCCTAGGGGGCGTGCTCTCCTGGTTTCGAAGTCCTGATCTAGACGGTCAGGAATATACAAGGTAAGAGGCGAATTCAATTTATCCCGAGTACCGAGATTTACTCGGTCCCAATTAAACTGAGTCCATTCGTCTGAGTTACTCGGTGGATCTATACAGTTATCTGGCGCGAAAACGCTACATTAAAATTCATTATTTTAAATAACAAATCTAATGTGTACGCCATTTCAACAACAAAGCCATATCGGGATCATAGATAAACAACGCTAATCGGGATAGATTATTAAAAAAACTAGCCAGTGCTGCCAGCACTGATTATACTTTATTTCAAAACGGAAAAAATTTAGCCTGTTCAAAACGCAATAATACCGTTTATTCGATTTTCCAGAAACTTAAAATACATTCACAATGTCATAAAATTGTCACATTGATCATATTAAAAGAAAAATGAAGAACAGTATACGTTTTATTGTCCCGTATTTTGTACGTTAGCTTAACATAGCAAGTTTTGCCAGCACTGATTCTGCTTTATTAAAAAAAAAATCTAGCTAGTGTTGCCAGCGCTACTTTGATAATGTTTCGCCGTATTCGCGGCAACTGAATAAAAACTCGATCCAGCTAGGTGACCTACAGGTCTGCACTAGTATTTATTAACAGGATATTCGAAGAGGGAATTCTTTAACTGGGACCGCTTTTTGTTCGACCCGGCGTTCTAATCTAGGATACAATGTCCGTATAATTTTAACCGGGTATAGTTTTAACCCGGTATACTATTAACCGGCATAGTGGTTAGAGGTTTAATTTGCGCAGATTTAACTGGTATTCTGTTAAATTATTCCTATATAGGGGTACACGAAATATTAGGAATCTATGCGAGTCGCATAGATATTATATTAATGTATATTTTAGGAGGATTGATTTTAACGATTGTTGGACTGCCCTCGTGGTTAAGTGGTTAGCGATTCTGTCTGCGAAACCGGAGGTTGCAGGTTTGATTCTTATTCACAAACATTTGTGTGTGCAGCACATTTGTTTGTTCTGCATCTGGATGTAATAAAAATATCTATATAAGTGTTATATCGTATGTATATATATGTGTTTATTCTCTGTCTGTTTTCATAGCACAGGTGTTTAACTGTTTAATTTGGAAACAGAATACTATTATTATATTGTTGGATGAAGCAAATAAATATCATATTAATAATAAGGACTGTATTATGGTTGTGTTTTGACTAATTTTGACTAGTGTGGCGGTAAATTTTATCGAATCCGTTTGGTCTTTTTAAATATATTATTATGTCCTGAGTGGAATCGAATCCATGACCCCCTGCTTTGCAGTCAGAATCGCTAACCACTCGAACACGAGGCCAGTTGAACTATCATTGAAAATCAATCATCCTAAAATATAAATCAGTATAATTTGTATGCAACTCACATAGATTCGTAATATTTTGTGTATCCCTATATAGAAATGGCTAACATTAATAAAATACAAGCGAAACTTTAAAATCTTCTGCGCAAGTTGACAATTTTTGATACTAAAAGCTTGTAAAGCTGTATTATAACATCACGCCAGAACCTTAATGGGGTAAACAGACCGCTGAGTACATATCTCTAATCTAAGAGTTGTACTTCTGCATTGATAACTCTTTCGACGCAATATAATAAAACGTAAAGGTTTTGTATCTTCACCAAAACATTGTATTTATAAAGATTGATTGATTAAACAGCTCACCAATAGCAAGGGAATTTAAAAAACCGGTTCAAACAGCGAAATACGTATTGTAATAGTTAATAGGAAGCAGTAATCAGTTCGTCTCAAAGAAATCGCCTGAATAAAATTACTAGCACCCAAATAACAAGAACAATGTAATACTCACTCCGAAATGGTTGAAGGCATTAGTTTTAATAAATTTCGTTTACAATTTTCTTCACTAACACCAAGACAGCTGTCAGCAAACGTCTTTACACCAAGCAGCGTAGAGACGAACTGATTAATAAACTGTTTGCATCCTTATGGAGTCAATAGGGATAGTTTTGTTTACACATAATGCGATTAAATGCAGCATTGATATATAAGTAACTGCAATTTGCTGTCTGTTTGTATTTGTTTTCTGTAAATCATATAGTTACAGTATACGCGAAAGAAATTTAAAGTGTTATTTCTGGAATATTTTTAAAAGAAGTTTTATGGAAACTAATTCGATAATTTAAGCTAAATTCCTTCAAGCATGAATAAATCAATTTAACAATGGTTATGTACATGAGTAACAGAATTGTAAATATCGTTGATTAACAAGACTTAATCGCGGCATGTGAAAAGGCCCTTCGATAGATATAATGTCTCTCTCTCTCTCTCCCCATATCTGTTGCTAGTGCTTGTGCGTTTAATCGATATAATTCTAAACATCGATACATCGATTGTAAGCACCCAAATAGTTGTTGATATTAATTCTACTCCGGCTCCTAATTAAAAAAATAATTGTTTCCACAATCAGTCAATCTTACATTATTAACAATTTTAAATTTAATGAAATTTTAATACCTATTAGAAAATAGAATGCAGTAAAGCGCATTTTGGTCGTTATATTTTACTTACATTTCTATTTACCTTGTTACCTGGCGCTATTGTATAATAAGACAAGACAAAGACATTTATTTCCACAAATATGAGTAGATTTAACGATCTTACAGAATTATTAGTTCAATCCATTCTTTGCTTTTTACAGCATACAAATTTAGGAAATAGACTTATAATCATAATAATTATTTTTATTACGTATTTATTACAATAATATGAAAATAATAAAGACGATAAGAATGTCGATGTCTCGATATTAATCACAGCTGAATATCTTGGTTATGCTGTACCTGTCAAACTTTAAAAAGAAAGCGCTCCAATGTCAAATGTCAAATGATAACGAAAGCCAATGAACCTATTTATATTGTAAACATTTAGCATTTGATTACAATTATGGCGGATGTTTACCAATTCTCCGCATCATCAATGGAACTTGTGGACAGGTGTCGTAGTATCACTACAATGTGCGGTACAACCGAAAACAAATGGAAACAACTGTTCGAAAAAGTCGAAAACCCGTCCGAGAATGTAGTAAACGTTGAACCGGACAATTACGACGCGGCTGAGGACATACGGATAGAGTTAGAAAAGGTTAGGGACAACAAATTCGACGTTCTAACAGAACTGTGTGAGACTACGTACTTAATGCACGAGGTCTTTGAAAAGCTATCCGATGAATGCAGAATGAAGATTCTCGAAGATCTGTACGACAGCAAAGAATCAGATACAGACTCAGTTGAGAAGTTCTTTCGCTTATTCTTCTCCGTTTCCAATATAAATCGTCTCGACCCCATTGTCACTGTGGAGTCACTGAGCAAAGCCCACAAAACATACCCCACTTTGGTTTTATCGTTGGTGCAAACCCATTTAACCGATGCTGACATGCCGAGCGAAATTCTGGAAATATTCCTCAAAACTGTCGATATTGATCATTCAGATATCCTCCAGGGCCTATCGGCTAAGGGTATACCGATGCAAGCGTTTATCAAACACTTAAACATAATATACCTTCTATATAATGATAGCGAAAAGACATGCGAAATACGAAACCTCATTCTGGATGGATTAATGCAAAGCGCAAGGCGATGCACAGAAGATACTAATTTTGGACGTTTTCTGTTAATGTTCTGTGAATCATTGCAGAAGGCGGATGCCCCTGTGGACAAAGTGCTCCTCGAGAGACTTCTGAACTCCCACGAGACGTATTTCAAACGTCTCTGCTTTGAAATCTTTGATACGCTTAGAGAAGAGTGATTAGCTGTAATAATAATAATAATAAATATAATATAATAAAATAAATAATAATGAAAATGCCTATCTATGTATTAAAAAGGTAAAAAAATTGAATCGTCTATCATATTATCAAAATAACTTTGCTTTCTCAGCTGCTTACAGTTATTTAAAGTATATTAAAACATATAAACAGACTTTAAATATGTATTTGTCTTTCTGTGTGTCCGGGCTGATTTTGGAACTGGCTGAACAGATTTTAATGGGACTTAGTGAAAAGTATAGGAGAAAAAACAATATAATAGAATGAATATTCATTTATTTTAAAAGCGTACAAAAATAGAAAAGAAAAATGACAATTTTTTTTATAAAGTTCAAAAAACACGAACCCACAAATACATAGAAGAATATTACAAGTACATCGATTAATAATTGCTCTGTGGTATCGCTTTCAGCCAGCAACATATCTCTGAAAGCAGTTCAAAGATAACGAATCACTAAAACATACAAATATTTCATAGATAAAATATAGCTTATTCAATTATACTTTTTCGCTTAAATCCAAATTAATTAACAGGGCAACACTTATCATGCAAATTAGTAACGAATTACTGTAAAACTATGTTAGTCTGAGTTAGAGTTGTCAATACAGAAACAATTATAATAAAAAAGTTATGAAGGCACTGTTAATTTAATTAAACCCTTGTTAAATACTACTCAATGTAAAAAAATCATTTTATAACATGACAACACCCGTTTTCACTGGTCTTTAGTGTAACTGGAGGAGACTTGGATATTGGTTTTGCAGTGGAACTTGATTAAGATACAATGAGCTGGAGACTAGAAGAGATACTGTGTCTCCTGCCTGCCGTAAGAGACGACTGAAAACAGATAGGCCCGCCATTGTCGTAAATATAATTTTGTTAAAGGTCCATAGACTCAAAAATGTGCAAATATTGACCAAACCTTCCCCACACTAAACGCAGGTAGAAGGCAATTCTGGATGTTAGTTTCAGGCGATTAGAAATTAGACAGTTAAGGATTTACAGTAAGTTTTTTCGTCTTTACAAAGAGCAAGAAAGGGTGCCCAGATCCCTTCAAAAACCTCCAATAAGATTTTGATACTTGATGTATTTGTTTGAAATCTTATCTTGTTTAAATACGCATAATCGTAATACATTAATTGTCATTTTACATGTGAAGGAATTTATTGCTCCTTGCGCCAAAAGTAATCTGCATTTTTATATCCATTTATATACAGCTTTATTCAGATACGGTGTTTCTAAGCTCTTAACGATGGATTAAATTTATTATCAAGAAGCATATCAGGTCTGTCAGGAGAAATATATTGCAGTATATATAAAAACAAATTTATCAATTTTAAAAACATTGAATGGCTGAAAAGATGCTGAACACAAAATACTAGCAGTTTGTTTTATAAAAAAAAACAATTAATGACCTGGCGTGACGTTTTAATAATCACTGCGATAATCTGTGAACAGTATTAACTCTACATTAGTATTAAGTTGTTCCACAATAAAAAAAAATTCCGCCTTTTGATTGTTCCACTTAGAAAAAATTACACTCAGTGTTAATACCCTTACAACCTTAACAAGTATGATATATTAATATATTCCAAAATAAATTTCAGAAAAAGTCCTCTGAAATGAACTTTGTTCTGAATTGATAAATGCACTAAAAATAAATATTTCAATCCCCAATTTTTCCACCTTTCTTTATATATTATTGTTACACCTGTAATATTATATTCCTCGCCAATACAATTATGAGTACAATTATGAGTATGTATGAGTATGAATTTATCAATTATGAGTACAATTCAAACTTTCCTTCCCTATTTTTTCACCCTTAGAGGTGGTATTTTTTAATCAAATGAGACTAAACGGAATACGACAAACTATGTGATAGACTCGTGTGAAAGAACAGGGTTAAGGCCGATCAAAATACGTAAATGTCTTCAGAATTATCGGTTTCATCGTTTTCATCATCTGTCCCGCTCTAGAAATTGTCACCGTTCAAGTATTCATCGCCGTCGCTATCATCGAAAGATTCCGTTCGGAAGTACCCAGACGACAGTTCCCTATCACCGCCCTGGATTTTGATGACAATTTTAAACCTGCGCCTGAACCTGCGAATGTACCGTTCAAACTCCAGTTCCCTGTTCGTTTCGGACATTTCCGTGAACTGCGCGAGTGTTGTTAACTTCGACAACAACGAGTGTATTAAATCGAAATAGTCGTCAACGGAAAGCTCGCCGCCCTCTTCTGGCGCCAATTCCGGGACGCGTCTGTGTGCGAAGTAATGATACACAGCTGATACGATACTGTGAAAAGTGGGCGAAATTCTCCCCAAGTACTGCTGGATTTCATCTCGTAACTCCCTAAACGTGTTTTGTATTGCTGTTATATCATTTGCAAGGCTCGTAGATATCTCGTTGAACAGCATTCTGATCCTATCACGAGCTGTTTCCGCTCCATCTATTGTGGTCTCTATATCCTCCTCGTTGACGTCAGCCACCAGCTCGCCTATGTACGCGGCGACGAATTTAACAAGGTTAATGAAGTTCTGAAATGTTGCGTCGCAATCCTTGCTATTGAACATCTTCAGGACAATGGACATGACGTTTTTGAAATACTTATCACCGTTTTTACGTACCTTCTTAAGCAACGAAAGCAAGCTCTTCCTCTGTCCCGGCTGTATATTTCTGAAGATTTCCACGCCACGTATACGGATGGCCTCCAAAGTTTCAGACCCAAATATCTCGAGGAATAAAGTCCAAACTGACACAATCTTTTCGTTGTTTTGATCTTTTTTCTTATCATCTTTCGGTGGATCGGAGCCCGCGCCGCCTGCTGCAGCCGCTTTGGTTTCAGAGTTTTCAGATTTCGAACCATTAGCCTTTTTAGATGTAGTTTGAGATGTATCATCTTCGGTTTCGTTATCTTCATATCGGTATACAGTTCTTGAGTTATAAGTACCTTGGTATGCACTACGTCTAATACGGAAGCCTCGTGGGGGTAAAGGTCTGTACGGGCCGGTCTCTGCTAATGCCTGCGGCGCGTGAATCGCTGCTTTCGCGACGGTGGTGCGCACAATGTTCTTTCCCTCTTCCTTTATTACCGTTTCAGCTACTTCTTTGACAATATTCTTGCCAACTGATTCACCTAACGCCCGCATACCAGAATTCACGGCACCTCCTAATCCAATCCCACTGACAGCGTCGCCAGCTATGGTTAACGAAAGATTGACTACCGATCCGAAGGTACCGCGGTCTCCGATGTCGTTGAGATCTGCAAGTACCCCGGTCGGCGACTGCGTGACTCCTGAAACCAGTAGATCAGTGAGCATTCCTCCCGCCATGGCACCCGCCGCCATTCCCACGGGCCCTCCCACTGAGCACACGGCGCCGGTGGCCGCTACCACGGTTGATCTCGTTGCACTGTACATGGCGGCGTTACCGCCCTGTCCATCCAACACGGCATAGTGTAGGAGGCCTTTCGCGTGTCCCACCACTGGTATCGAATTTAAAAATGAAAACATTGTCGCTTCACTTCTCTCACTGCCCTCGGTGCGGTGTGTAGTCTCAGTGCCACCAGGTGTGCGAAGCGGGTACGTTTGGAGCCTCGTTCAGCTGGACGCTGCCCTCGTCAGAGTCAGACTCGTCTCTGTAGTCCTCGATTATCTCGTCCAAGATAGACACGCTCTCTTGTATATTCTTCTGTTGTACAATGTCACCGTAGTTGTCTATGAGATACTGTACCGCTGACCGTTTGACGAGAACGGACGTGTCCAGCCTTGTTTTAAACTCGCAAGCGGCTCTTTGTACGTTCACTCGCAGCGGTATTATGGCGCTTGGCAGCAGTTCCCCGACGGTTCTCTTGTCGGCCGCCGAGCAATTGATGTTCTGTCTTATTATGTCGAATATCAGATTGAATGTTCGTTCAGCTCTCGCGTTGGCGCTCCTGGCTGCGTCTGGGCTGGTGTAGTTGTAGGTTTGCAGCTGTTGCAGGCACTCGACGAGTGCGCCAACTTTCCCTGACATCCCAAAAATCGTGTCCTGAAACCAATTAGAATAATTTTTTGGGACTAATATACATATAAATACAGTCACAATTCTTAATTGGATAACCGAGGAATAATTAATTGTTTGTTATAATTAGAATTAATATATTTGTTTATTTAATTAATTATTAGCTGTATATATTGTTAACTCTTTTATGAGTTGTATTGAATAAATAAATTGTAAATTCTGCAGAATTCATCTGTTCTGAATTAATGAAATTAATAATAATAACAGTTATGTAACTTTTTTTCAAATGACGATCATAGATATAGGTAGGTATATGGCTATTTGAGGCCAATTTACGGAATTAAATGCCTGATTTATAATAACTGGACAGGTGAATGGCTGCCAATATTTTAGTTTATAATGCTCTGCCACGTTAGTTTGGCTAAATGGTTGGTTAGTGTAAATATTTGTGCATGTTGGAGCCGTGTTTATCGCGAACTTGCAGCCAGAAATCAAATTCCTCGCTCTTTTGCAAATATACAGATAAGTAGTGGAGGAAATCACTGCAACCAAAGTGCTCCTAAGGTCAATCTCTAATTTATTAGCTATATTAATTTATATGTCCATTTTACATTGCAGTTAAAATGTCTTTAAATTCAGTTTTATTTGGTCGAAATTTATGGAAAAATGAATCACAGAAACGCAGGAAGCAAGCTTATAGAGACATTTTATGGAGTACTACAAGGTAGTATTCTAGAACTTCTGTTCTTCCTAATGTATATTTCATAAAGCAGTAGAAAAACCAAAGGCACTAGTCGCCGATGATAAATATAAATGCATGTAAATATTTTCTTTGCTTCTTTCTTTTTTACTTGCAAAAGTAATATAAATTGCGCGTTCACACTAATAATCGTTTCATTCAATAATAATAACCTAAGGATTAATTCCTAGGACAACCAATACCTCTATTTTCAAAGTCTAAAATGTAATAATAGTTTCATTCTGAAACACTTAAGTATCATCGTTGTGTATTTTACATGGGACCTAAAGTTTGCCACAAAACACCGAGCTCAATAAAAACTGAAACAATTTGCCGTGATTTTACAAAACTACAAATATGCATAGTTGATTAATAGCAATACTCAGGAGCCGGTTGAATGAAGGAATAAAATTGTGATCACGCACAAACTAATTTAGTCTTTCTATAATTATATAAAAATATCTTACTCGAGTAGACGTTGATCACTCGATCTGGCTGTGCACTGGACTGGGAACGTTGTTTGAATGCTTTATAACCGCGCTATCAAGTACTGATAAAAGCGACCGCTATCTGCCTTGTCAGAAGCCAACTGGTACGGAGATCGAGCGCACCAATAATGTAGCATTGTATACTTAGTAACGATCTATTTATAGCAAGCTAAGCTGTCTACATATGAGGACGATGGAAGCGCGGGGTCCGTCATAAACGAAATAGGAATAATTGGAGCGGACGTCAAAATGAATATCGATGTCTTACATAACTAGATATATATTGGATGTATAGTGGATCCGCCATATTGGATGTAATTGTTAAAACTGATTGTTGATTGTTATTTAACGTAAACGTGTATGCAAAACTTCAGCCCAATCGGTTGGGGTTAGCTGATTTAACGTCCAGTTTCAAGATTTGACCCGAACAAGCAGGACATAATATGTACAAGAACAATTTGTAAGCATCAGTATCCTCCACATACAAAGTACATTTTCAATGGAGCTAATTATGGAGTGGAGTGAATATTTAGATGATTTAACTGTGTTTTCGCGTACGATCGATTGCTCCTGCCGCTCCAGTGCGCTAACACCCTTAATGCAGGGTTTTACCAAATCTATTGAATATATCAACTCATTCTAACTCTGCCCTCTCTTGGTGTCTGCAAGTCATCCTCCACTTGTTTACCGCTCTACTTGGCACAAGCAGTGATATGATACTAATAAGATATTTTTATTATTCCTGGTACACGGAAGAAATACATGAGCTCATCACACAAATGTTTGTCCTGGATGGGCATCAAAACCCACGCCCTACGGCTTAGCAGCCTGCAGCATGAGACAATCTCCTATGAAAGAACAATCTGTGTTAACCGGATTCAAAAGCTTTATAGGGATCCAAAAGCTTTGGTTAGTATTTAGTATCATCCTCGGGGTAGAAAAAGTTGTAATGTATGCACTAGACTTTGTTCGGACTTAATCAACATTGTTGTATTAATCCATGTAAAGCATAATAAATAATATATTAGTCATCTTCAAATCCTCTGAAGAATTAAAGCATAAGATTAAAAACCTTTATCTTTTCAATGTATTGTGTCAGTGATTATAATGTTAATTGATTTTACCAGCAATAAGACGTTAAACGTGATTAAAGATTGCAAATGATTAAAGGTTAGGCGCGGTCACCATTTCGATGGATCACCATTGATGACGAGATTTGAAATAGAAAAATACATTCGCCAAATACACTTAATTGTTGGCGCATTCAAAAGGGTGTCTCCCATATCGCGTAGTTCGGATAGATTATGTGACAGTGAAATAGGATAAATAAAAATATATCATTTCACGATTTTTTCTGTCGTTCCGAAAGCATGAGACACCTCCCAGGTGTAATGATTAAACATCATTAAGTCTTATAGCTTACAATGTCCGAAAAACGACTCGTATCTCTTCTCATTCGCACCGGAGAAGGTATTTTTCATTTTCACACATGCATCAGAAATTCGTGCACTGTTGTGGTAATTTACAGGGTAACCAAGGTACAATTCTTGTCTTCCAGCATCATGTGGAATAGACCTTGAGAAGTACCGGTGGAACAACAACAGTCTGGAAAACACACTGTTGTGCTCATAATTTAGATAACAATAATATTAAATAGCCAGGGAAAACCAATGTTTATTAATAAGATATGACGCAGCTGAAAGCTACCAGTATAAACACGTACTGGGAATATGTTAACATTTGTGGAATTTGTGGTTTCAGGCGCGCTATTCATTCTAATAATACATTGTATATACATACGTATCAGAGAATGCGTTGCGTTTAATAAAAATATTCGTTTAATATAGAAAAGGAATTATGATTTTAATTTCGATTTCATGGAACAGAATTTGTTAAATAACAAGGTAGCGTTTCGCCACAATATTGCAGATAATACCAGTGATAGCATAGTACTTTGGAATTTATAGCAGGTAATAATAAATCCTCCTCAGTATGAGAGGAGACCTGTATCCAGCAATGGAACAATAAAAGGGTCGGAACAAGAACATTATCGAATATTGGTAAAAGATCCATCTAGCGGATGTTTTCGGAGTAAAAATTTCGACAGTACAAGCTATATAGCAATCTTGTCCACTAATTTTTTGACCGACTTCAAAAAGGAGAAGGTACTCAATTGGTATGTATTTTTTTTTTTATTTTGTTTATGGTGATTTGGTTTCCTCTATTTATAATACGATAAAGCTTGTATATAGATTACCTATATAGATTAATGGAACACAGCGGAAGGGGAGAAATTTAAAAATTATTGATCCTCTTTGCAGTATCTGCAAATGTTTGGGCTCTAAGGTTAGGAAGAACAATAGAAAAAAAACAAACAGTATAAAATCATCCTCTGTAATCAGCCTGAAAACAACATTAAATTTTGTCACAATCATTTTAACAGTTTTAAAATAAGACTGCATAAAACCAAATACATTCCTTTTTAAACAAAATAACGTATTAATAGCCAAAAAATAATTTTCAGATGTAGATACTAAAGCATAACAAATGGCAGCTGAAGTTGTACAGCAATTTTCATTTTCATGACACAATTTACGCGCGAAAACATGTTCTTTATTACTTCTTTTGCTGATCTTCGATAATTAAGCTATTCAGCCAGTGTCTAATAAAATATTTCAAGTTCAATCAATATACACGGGAAGTTATTTTTACTTTAT
>DWEL01000084.1:0-12488 GCA_018245955.1 Myscelus nobilis
TTTATTTAGACTATATGATAATAATTGGGATGATTCCACATCCAACTATCCCATTCCAAATAGGGTGAAAAATTATTTAGACTATATGATAATAATGGGGATGATTCCACATCCAACTATCCGATTCCAAATAGGGTGAAAAATTATTTAGACTATATGATAATAATTTGAACAATTCCAGACCCGGCTATCTCATTCGAAATAAGACAATAATGTGTTTAGACTATATGATAATGATTAGGACAATCCCAGACGAGGGATCTCATTCCAAATAAGGGAAAAAAGTGCTTAGACTGTATGATAATAATTGGAACAATTCCACAGAGATAAGCTAAAGTTAGCAAATTTTTAACGCCTTTGTAGAAACATGAAAGAGAAGTCGAAAAAAAGATTATTTCATCAAATTTTGCCCTTTATAGTTATAGTTTAAAAACACCGTTCTTAAGACATCAAGTAGTAGGTAATTTGGTGATTGGTGATGGTGTATTATAACAGAAATTGAATGCATAGAATCACCTAGGTGATGTTTGCAAGTGCAAAAACACCTTAAGACCTACCACAAACACGATGTGATTATTCACACAAGTCACACACATTGCAAATGGTATTTTACACTTGCAGTGCATGCAAGTTGCCTAATTAGGGATTTTTAAACGGATTTGAGTATTTGAGTATTACTTCCAACGCATTCTCAAGCCCGCGTTGTTTGTAAACAATTTTTTTATGTAACCCGTCATTATCATGATATTTGACTTCACTACGATATGATTTTATAAAGGCATTTATATATTGAACATACAAATTAGCTTAATCATAAAATAGTTGGTACATAAATGAGAGTGATGAATTTAGATGCACGTCAAATTTGTAAGAAAAGAGATATTTGGTAGTGGTGCGTTCTGCCTACCCAGTGAGGGACCTGGCGTAATGGCGTAATAATAAGTGAAATAGTAATAGATTTAACATTTCATAAGCTATTAGTAATTTTCTCATATTATACAATAATAAAGTTGTATTTACAAGCTTTAAATGTCCTTCTACAAAATATTCATCTTCGTTTAAATTGTAGCATAATTGACAAATGAGAAATTATTTAACACATCATAAAGTATTTTATCATACGATTGTGTGAATTGCGTTACTTTGGACTAGTGTTTCTCAAAGAGGGCGAGGACGCTCCCTTTTGGCCCTTGGAGGCTATGATGGGTGAAGGGTGAAAGAGGGAGATTTTTTTAAATATTTAGTGACATGTAAATGTGTTTATCTAATTGATATGTAAAATGTTTGAAGCACTATGTGACAGAGCATGAAACGAAATTAGAAGAGACACCGGGAGGCCTAATGAATCACGAAATACTTAATGCCGTGGTCGTATTTCAAAATCGTAAATTTCACAATGTTTTTAATCATCTCTTGCGCAAACTTTTGCAAGTTTCAAGTGTTTTCGCGGGTCTCATTATCGAAATGAACTTCACAGAACCTACCAACGATAAGGTCGGCATGCGCCTAATTGTAATATGTATATCACGATTCCGGCGCAAATAAGAAAGAAAGAAAGGACGGTGAAAGAATGAGAAAACGCAACGTACGTACAATGCGAATGTTAGATGAAATATGTAGAAAATATTAGCTGATAATACCTAGTCTCCAAAATAAAGTCAGGTTTGTGGAAGATAAATTTACGCACGCTGCTATCGGCATACTCCATTAGGAGTGTACTGTAATGGAAGTAATAGTGTAATTTGCACAAAGTATCTTAACTTAAGTGAACATATGTATGTGTGTGTGTATACACACACATACATATGAGTACTCATACGAGTATTCGTACAGACACTGTCGTGAATATAATAATTTTGCCTATTTTTATTACACTGTTATATTAGAGTGTCGTAAATAACAATCGAACTGACATTCCTAGGCTTAGTAGGGCTCTCTAACCACTAGACCAAGAGAGTCAAAATTAAGTCTGCCTTATAACAGCAGTGTTAAGTGCTGTGTTTTGGTTTGAAGGGAGACGTTACGAGGGAGGCTTAGGGAGACATACTTTTCGAGGCATTCCAGCTCGGTCCTCAGGGGTAGAAGCGCATCTGTGGTCGGCCTGAGATAGGAATCTAATATTTTCTGGGGTTGATTATACATGCCCAGGGGGGCCGTAGCCACTTACCATGCTCGTCTTCTGCTTCAATATTATAAAAAAAATATTTAATTGCAAACTCACCACTGTTTGTTTCCATGAACTTTTTGTATGAATCCACGAACGACATGTTGACGTCTGAACTACCACCTGTAATACAAAAAGTGCAATGATTACTTAAATACATTAACAAAATAAAACGAAAACATCCGACGACATTTCATTAAAAGATCATTGAAAATGTAATAATAATTGGGTACAATTCCACATGCGACTATCCAATTCCAAATGAGGCAAAAAAATCTTTAGGCTTTATGATAATAGTTGGGTAAAATTCCAAACACGACTATCCGATTCCAAATGAGGCAAACACTTGTTTATATGATAATAATTGGGTAAAATTCCAAACACGACTTTCTGATTCCAAATTGGCAATTAAATACCTGTGTTATGGTAAGCGGACAGCTGATAAACGTACATGTATACATACGATATAATACTTATATAGATTTTTTATTTTACCCAAACACGGAACAAGCAATGCTCATCACATAAATAAATAAAAAATATGTGTAAATAAATAAAAAAAATAATAATAAATAAATCACAGATGTTTGCCCTGGATAAGAATCGAACCTCGGGGTTTGCAGTCAGGGTATCTAACCGCTCGACCACGAGGCCAAGAAAGAAAAAAATAACAAATCTATTTCTTCCAGTACAGTACGTACATAACCATTAAGCAATTACAAATGAATTAAAATAAAATAAAACAGATAAACAATATTGCTACGAAGCAAAAGAGGTTAGTGCTTTCGCTTATATGGGTATTAATATTGTATTATTGTCTGAAGTGTAAAGTCTGCCAGTCCGAAGTTAGGCGTTAGTAGACTAGTAACAGCAGCCTCTCCGTGACAGAACACGTGGATTAGAGTCCTATAAAAATAAGTCCTATAAGAGTCCTATAAAAACAGCGGTTGCTAATGATTATTATCGTGATAAATTAATGGAGTCAACGGCAGTTAATTTGTCTACGACTATAATTAAACCGGTAATTTATTTAAAAATTAACATTTTTGACACTTAATTATACCGGTAGATTACCGAAGAATTAATTTTATTTATCGATGAAACGCACTTCAATGTTTCAAGTAAACAAAAACTTAAAAAAGAATACGATAGTGTGCACGTAGGTAGGTACGTGTTGTCAATAAAAAATTAAGCAATATCAAACCACTCGATATAACACACACATAAAATATTAACCCAGAACTTGAGTGAAGTAGTTTTAACTATGTATGTATAAAAATTGTGCAACAAAATTTAAAAAAATGATAATTGTATTTCTCATGTTTTAAATGTATGTTACAAAATAAAATAAAATATCAAACTGTTGGTACAAAACTTGATAAATGTATTACAATTTATCAAAAGTTGTTGGTGCTAATTTACAATTCGTGATTTTGTTAACAATTTGCGAAACTAATTATCGTGTAAATCAAAGCTGGTAAATATATCGAATGAAAATGTTGATTCTATTTAATAAACGTGGAACAACAAAATAATAGTGTAATCACCGAAAGCGAAGTAAAAAAAATCTAAATTAGGCGGACGGTCGTTAAAGCTTGCAAAATCTACATGCATTTGCACCGCCTACAAGTCCGATAAGAATACGCTAGGGTTGCCGATTTTAAAATCCATTATAAAATCATAGTACTCTCTAAAAATACAGAATTTTATGGGAATAAAAGAAATAAAAAAAATTGCTATTTACTTATTCATTTTTAAAGATTTTATTATTTTACATTTTTTGCATATTTTGACAATGTTTTGGTTAAAACGCAAGTGTTTATCGAAGCATAAAAGTCAGAGTTAAAGTTCAAACTAAAATGCAAATTAAATCCAAAAAAGAGGCGCGTCCACATATATGATTAATAAACCGTGAACATAAGTTGCGTCCATAAGTTTTGGTAGAAGAGTTTTTTAATATTTATTGTTGTTAACAAAGAGCGCTATTTATGCCTCAGGCATTTTATACCGGCCTATCCGGTTGATAATGAAAATTAAATGCACACAATACTATTTTTTTATACGGCGATGATACATGTTTATTTTAGTTTTGAAAAACGAACTGTCAAACTAATTTTTACATAGTGTGTACTATAAATATGTGCTACCGTGTAATAACCTGAAACATTGTATGATATGATGTTTTAGATTATAGCAACCCTAGAAAGCGCTGGCAAGTTGTAATGACACAAAAAAAGAATTGATTTTGAAAATGTCCCAATTACTCTGCTACATACTATTCATTCCTTTTGTTACGAGTAGTAGCTACTTATTATAGATAAAATATGATATATTCTTAAAATTTAATAATAACAAATTCTTATTTAGCGTTTTATCAGTTGTTGTATTCTATTCCATTAAAACGAAATGAGCTCACATTTTTTTTCACGGAATAGATTTAAAAAAATCTAAATCAGCCTCACTTACAAATCAAAACATTGGTTGCTAAATTTTTATACGCAAAAACAAACAAAAAATTGATACCAATGATCTACAAAAATGAATCTGTAAAACGGACAATTCACTTACCTTGAAACAAAAAACTCAAACGTCGGGCCACGCGAGGTAAGCCTACTCGCTACGACAACAATCGGAAACTGACACCAAAGAATATTTTAAACACAAAAGTAAATTAGCATGTTGCGAAAATCGTAATTAGCCTTCGGATCCCACTGGCCAGTTTGTTGATATTCAGTATTTATATCACCGGCCGTGTCTAATATCGGCTATTCTGTGTTATGACTAGCGATATTACTTATAATAAGAAGCAATTATTTCTTCCAATTGCTTCCAATAATTGCATGCATATTTTAAATGTTATATCAATTACAATCATTGCTAAACTTGCTCGTTAATGAAATCATTAACAATAGACAGGACAAGGCTGCGTCCACGACGCTGGCTCAGTGTATGCACAGCCTTACATACCGCATACATTTAAAGAATAGAGACAACAACGGATGGAAATTTACTTAATTTTTTTTAAATCTCTGATATATGTGTACATCCACGGTAAGACAGCGTGGCAAAGTATGATCCAGACTTCAAAGCAAAAGGGGTTGCGGCCTATATATTCTTTTAAACGCATTAAAAAAATACAATCAGTCATCCAAAGTGGGAATTCGCCAGGAGTGGGACGATAATAATATTGTCCTATCACTGCTCTGTCTGAAATACAAACTGAAAGCAAAATAATTTCAACCTAAAATTCAGCAGACAAAATCACTGACAACAGGACTAAACGACACTCGTCAATACTGGTCAATGTTGAAATTGTCCTAATTACGAACTTGTTAGTAACCACTGCATTACCACTGGCTTTCCCTTTCAAATCGACGTATGATATTCCATGAATCAGCCGTTTACTCTAATGCGAGTTTCTGACGACATTCTTTTGGTGATTCAAATTGTCGGCATCGTTACAACACTATTGATAATTGTGCATTATTATTATGCATTATCATTATTACATATAATTATAATTAAGGTGAAAGCAATATACATGTACTGACTGGCCTCGTGGACGAGGTTAGAAACCTTGTCTGCAAAACCAGAGATCGTGGGTTCGATTCCCACCCAGGACGAACACTTGTGTGATGAGCACATTTGTTCGTTCTGAGTCTGGGTGTAGTAAAACTATCTATATTAGTATTATATGAAAAGTATAGGTATATGTATGTTTATCAGCTGTCCGGTTAGCGTAACACATGAATTCAATTGCCTAATTTGAAATCACTTGGCCGTATGAGGCGGTGTCTTATGATATTATTATTTATTACATATGACGTATATAATGTTTCTGAGTGCGGAGTCCCCTAATCCGCATTTGACTAGTGTTAGAAGAAGTCGAACGCACTATGACAGGAAACCCGGTCGATAAAACGTTAGGAAATCCTTCACCTCTATCCACCGCTATGAGAACTAGCCGTGATTGTATGTGGCTTTGTTATTCATATCATCTGAAGCAACATTTGACCTCATGTAAAGGTACAGACCGGAGTAAATTACGCAATTACAAAATACACCCAACTCTATTGTTTTTCAATATTACGAGTATCTTTCGGAAACAGCGGCGCTTTTAAAATTTGATAAAAGGATGTAAATTTAAGCACAATTCTAATTCTATGCGCGAGTTATACAATGAACAGATGTATATCGAGATTGTTCAGAAAAATCCTTCATTATTAAAGTACATTTAATTCAATTTGCCGCGTTACTTTGTTTATGTGCGGGTGAAATATTGCCACTGAATTTTATATATCAGTTAACCAATACCGATTGTGCTGAATTTTGCATACATGTTTAGTTTGATGCATGATTAACTTAGTGACGTCACTCTAAATCCAATATGGTAGACTCCGAAAAATTTTTTTTTTACTATTTAGTTTTTTTTTATAATAAGTTTACCCTTCATCTGTAGGATTTGACAAAAGTTGCCTAAGGACATCAACAGTCCGTACACCGTGTTCTAAATACAATAATTAAAGGTGTGTTGGTCAAATTAATACGCAATGCATTCCATTTAGGGCTGCCAAGGCGTTGATTACGTCGCTAATTATCTATCCATAATCAAAGCTATTATCAGCGTTTAATTTTGTTTTAAATTTCTTAAACATATTAATTGTTCCAATGCTGGATGCGTCTCCTGCATAAAAGGAAAATACCCTAATTACTACATTTCTGACAACCCTACTTTACATTAGTCACACAGTCATTCGCAAGTGTTATGTCGGTCCTGTTGCAACATGTTCAATCAACAGCAACTCCAATTATCACAACCTGAGGTCCAAATGTAGGGGTCAAGGTTGTTATTATAAGTTCTCGACAGTCCTTTCTGGTACCATAAAATGATATTTCAATGTCGGATTTCTTCATGGATTTCGTACGTAAGTTGTGTTATAAAATATCGATTGGATAATTTTCGAAAATAACCAACAATAACCGGTCCCGCAACGCTAACTTACGAATAGGGTTGCCACGAAATTAAACCAAACAGTTTTTTAATATAAAACTAACAAATAAATAAATACGCAGAGCTTCAGAACTTAGCACCTAAATACGTCAGCAAAATCAAAATTCTCAAACCTGTTCGAATAACTCGAATTGTTTCTGTTTTAAACAATTGTGATTACATACGTATTTACTCAAAAACGAATTTGTAAATTAGTTTATTATTAAATTAAGCTTACGTATTGTGTTGTAATTACGTCACTCAAATTATGTATAAAATAAAGCAAAATATCTTACACCTTTTTGTCATTTAAAAAATAAAAAAAATATTTAAATACTCTGTTTTTCCTAGCCATTTTCCCAGTTACTTGGGACAGCTAAAAAAATCAGATTGTAATACAATCAAAAAAAATTTATGATGCTTAATCCTATATTAAGAGGACGTTAATTATATAAACGACGTAAACAATTGACGGTGCGGATGTGTGGTTTTACACAATTATGTACATGCGATATTAAGACGATTTTAAGAGGTATTCTATAAAGGGATTCCCCGTAATCTCGATATCTTTATTAATTGAAAAAATAATAATGAAATAGGAAACACTGCTCATCACCCACGATACGTTTTTTCCAATGATTATATTCTAATCGTTTTTTCTCAGTCCATTATGCTAGGATGTGGTAGTGACAGCAAAAAAAAATATTCTTACAAATAATCTTTGAACCATTTTGTTGGTTCGGCAAAAATTGTATACGATTTCAAGTTTGTGATTTTACTGCTCTTTGGTTCGAATTGCAGTTAGAACAAATATATTGTTATTATTGGTAACATTATATTTAAAAATTAGCATACAAACAGACGAATGACATACTTATTTACAAAACAAAGCATATGACTAAATTAGTCATACAGATATTTTGAATAGGTTGATTTACAAAATAGCAATTTATGTATCCAATTTTGGTGTTTCGCATCACAAACTTTTTGATATACATATTCATGTATATTGGCTATCATTGGTAATAATGTACCTAAATAAGTATTAAAGCAAACAAAAATCATTCACGTTTTCAACTCCCTACTTTGAATTCCCAATCTCCTGAAACATTTCGATAAACTAAAGCCATGGATGCAACAATACTTGAACTATCGCATACATTAATTCGAAACAATAACTCAGCTGTGAATTCTCACGGGTGCAACTTACTTGACGAGGCATTAATAAGTGTGACGGATGCATTTCGGAAAATAGTGTCTAATGTACATAAATATAAAGGCGTTTATAACCGTGATAGGAGTACATCGTTCAACTGGTAGTTAGTTAATGACAGCGATGTAGAAAGATAACTGAAAAATTCTTTTTACTTGTTTTGCAGTGTAATTATGTAGTGCAATATACTCAAAGAAACAACCGAATGACTTCTTTGCATGTGTGAGATCGCTTATTGTAGTGTTGCGGTTAATGTGGTTAAGATTCAATACGGTATGCGATTAAATAATAATTTATCTTTTATAAAGGCTACGATTTTATACATTGCTATTCCCAACTTTGCTAGCGTACAAATCTAATTTCGAAAAATCAATAAATGTATTCATTTTTTGATTAACCGTGAGCATAAAAGTCTTATTAAAATTTCTTGATCCCTGTCTACTCCTGTTTTACCCACTTAGGGGAGGAATTTCCAAAATCCTTGCTAGTGTCTGTTCCTAGTGCTTAGTTTAAATTGTTGTTCCTAATTCAGGAATGGATCGCAATTTCTTCAAAAAATATGACCTACATATAGATCCAAGTTTCGTTTATGGTAGGAGGGATTTTTAATGTAGTAGTACTTACAGTGGCAAAACAATTTACAAGGTCCGCGGCATACATATTTAATTTTATGTTGTTACATGCTATTGTTCCTGTAACTCACTAATTTACTAATGTACAATTACTAGCTAAGTATACCCCTGAGATAGGATATCTAACTACATACAGGTACTAAGTTTGTTTACCTAGAATACCTTTTTAATCACCTACTATATAGGTAGATATTAATTATTTCAGTAACTGCAAAACGTCAAGTGTAGCTGTGAATCGTTTATGAGGTTAATGGTTACATGCTTCTAAATACTGCGAAAAGACAAACAAATAAATCCGTTTATAATATTTTTATTAATTAATGTATTTGGAGAGGAGAAACGTGGAAGGATAGAGTTAATGATAATTATGTCAAATCGATGTTTATGACGAAAAGCCATTTGCATGAATATGTAGATAGATGAATGAATAGAGACTGAATGAATTAGTGAGTGAACGAATGAAAATTACTTTATTGCACATAATACATTAAGCGGGCTTAATGCTAAATAGCATTTTATTGCATATATTGTGTTTTATGATTTTATGTATGCGTAAAAAACTGATAAACAATGGATAGGTAATAGATGCAATGTACATATGTAATAGGAGCCTAGAAACATGAAACAAATCATATTGAAAACTTAATCGACATATAAAAATTCGTTGTGTGATTTAAATCATGTTCGAATGATTTAAATCATAGAACTTCACACTCTACATACAAATGACAATATAATTTCATATAGCCTTGGTACCAACTACCGTTACAAGTAGGAATGTTAAGGTCGCTCAGAGTTCGCATTCTATAGGCTCGAAACCCATCGCACGCGGTTTTGGCGTATTTAATTGTTCTACTGTCTTTGACACGATTTTCATACATAGAGTACCTGAGATATGCTGTGCACTATCTGTGTTTCATTTTGTCTTTGAGCTAACTGCATGTTTTTGGAACAAAATCCTGTTACGCCAGTTTAATTTGTTCTCATAATCTATGTTCCATTCTTTAATTGTTTTCCTGTTAGAAAAGATCTCTTCTCATAATACGAGAGATTGAGACCATAGTCTACTACACTGGTCCGGTACAGTATGACAGACTTCACACAACTCAAATAACAGTAAGGTGGACTATAAGGCGTGGTATATTTTGGCGATTTTTCCTTTCACCGCTATTGTAAGTGATATGTAAATATCGATCGAAGCTTCTAGAATCGTAAAGCGTACATATTTTATAATAAGAAATGGATGATTACTTAGTAGCAACAGACCGTCGTTATCAATATATTGTTGCAATATAACACACAGATCTCCACTGAGAAAGATTATAAAGGGTTTTATTTAAAAGATTTAAAAACAAATACTTTTAAATATTTTATTGCCGTAATAACTAATTAGTAATGGGTATTGAGCAACAATTTCATTAACAGAATGTAACTATTAGCCAACAATGTATAAACTTTTAATTACGCACCACCATATACTATAATTACAAAATCGTTTTAAACGGTTAATAATTTTATGATTGGTACAAACATAAAACTGAAGGAAGGTCTAGCCTTGTAACGGTTAACAGCGATTCGGCTATCCTATCCTTGCTATTAATAATTGGGCCTCGGCGATCCTGTCCTTACTATAAGAAATTGTGCCTCGGCGGTCCTATCCTTGTTATCAGTAATTGTGCTTGAGCCATCCTGTCGTTGCTAATAGTATTTATGCCTCGGTCATCCTATCCTTACTATCAATAATTGTGCCTCGGCGATCCTGTCCTTAGGTACTATAAGTAATTTTACCTCTCCCATCCTGCCTTTGCTATCAGTAATGGCATTTGAGTCAAAACTGTGTAACTTAACCCAATTAATTAATATTATAGCATATGGATGTACGAGTATGTTTTCACATTCCACTTCGGCGAAGTTTAACAGTAGGTGACTACAGAGCAGTTTGTAGCGCCGAATTATTAATAAAATATGATTTTTATGCCTTTATTTTAGATAGAACTATAAAAAAGACCAGCGAACAACTCTCTGTGAAGTCCGGTGATTATATAAAATGGTCCAGCGCTTTGAACTTATCAATAATCCGGATAGAAGCGCGTATGTATTGTTTATGCAAATATTACGATCGAGTATTTTATTTAAATTGCGTCATCTTAATAGAACAGGTTAGGACGTGAGCGTCTAGCTAAGATATTTGAAATGGAACCATATTGATGGAAGAATTCTTGAAGAGCCCTTAAGGCCTCAGGAGTCTAGATCTTATTGGGATGAGCTCTGACTTAATTTGCTGATTTCATTTTGATATATTCGACAATTGGATACATTCGGCAAGTTTTCATACTTAAAAACGTATTTGAAACGAAATGCGAATGTAGACAGTATTAGTTCTAGTTCTAAACTAGTTTAGCTTATTAATGATAATATGAATACTTTAAATTAATAGACACCAAATAGCTAAACACATTAGAATGTTTGTGTAACATCTATATCGTGTACCCAATATCTAAATATATTTATCAAAGATACCGCTATCAAAAAATTTAAGATTTGCTTTTTTCATATATGTACATTCATCCATATTTTATATGATAAATAAAATAAATCTTCATTTATAAAAATCCGCACATATCAAAATAAATATCTTCAAACTATCCCCATACCAAACTTCACCTCAAACTGCCCATCCGTTCGGCCGTGAAAACGTCTTACGCATATACAATATTTTTGTGCACGTATGGATAATAGAAAAATCAAATTAATACGCAATTATCGTAGTATTCGAACTATTTGTGAAACCGTCACAATTGTAGTCACATTGCCGTCCCCTAATGATAATGACCGCACAAGAAATGACGAGGTCAAGACATTTCGGAAGACTGGTCAGGCGTGGTCGCTGACTCACAGCCACCTTATAATAAAAGACGCAATATTTATTAACTTCGCTATAAAACGAGAGGATTGATCACTCACATATGCCAATTACACTATTGTTTTATGCAATTCTCTAGCAATACTTTTTTTAACAGCGACAGGTTTAATTAACAATAGACAAAATGAATAGATGTTTAAAACAAAATGTATTTCGAAGTTCGTTATGAAGTTGTTTTGATATATTACAAAAATGTTTTGCCAAAGCCTAAACAATAACAATCCAAACATGGTAAAAACAACATAATAAGCATAATTATCGCTCAATAACTTCCTGTAGCGTCTCGCTTTTTAGTCACAATTACATTGGTAACAAAAAACAAAGCACATTAAAATAGTACACAACTCAACGTTTCATTCATAAGTGAGAGTCTACTCAGTCATTCATAATCACGTGCATGGTATTGCCCAATAAAGGCATAATAATGCAAAAATTAAGACAGTACTAGAAATCCTACTTTGTATTGTATTATAGTCATATTTACTTACGTCAATCCATTGGGAAAGGTATTTTATTTATTTTATTTATAAGTAATTATATAGTACATAATTAATAACTAAAATAAA
>DWEL01000085.1:0-12478 GCA_018245955.1 Myscelus nobilis
GATCCTGATAATGGCAATAACTCGATTTTCCATTTTTTTGAGTTGTGCTAGTCTTTATCTAGGTGTGCGATATATGTACACTCACATTCCCTTTTTACCTTCAATGCTGAATACTACATTTTGTATTTATCTTTATCAGTTTCACAACTACAGTGACTACTACAATAAAGTAGTAAAGTTTGTAAAGTGTATCAGGGCAAGTATGAAATGTATTTTTCAGAAGTGAAAAGGGAATTAAAAATACGATAAGGGTATTTAAAACGTACAAAAAAAAAACTACAGACACAAACTATATTATACTAATTGGACAGTTTTTTTTACTCTTTCTAGCCGTAACCCGCCCGCATCGCGGGGCGCAAATAAAAAGTCGGACAACTGAATTTGTTTTTTAATTAAAATTACGTTTATAATTTCATAACTCTTAACAAGTTCTTACAGAGTATTTTATAATTAGCCCCTGTCCTCTCGCTCACAATTGCCGTCGCTAGAAAATGGTACTTTTGTTATGAAAACTAGAATAGGTCGTACAAATATACCTATAGGCACATTTCTACGACTAACGGTTACGTATGCGATTATATGATTATTATGGAAATATATTCGCATAGTTCAACTTGACTAATAGGTTGTTTTTTTTTAATGCCATCTACCCATCGGGGTTCATTAGGCAGCGGGAGTGATTCGAATGATTCCCCCAAGTCTAGGCTCGCGTTAAGCTTCATGACTTCCTGACTGTTCCGGAACTAACTCCGTTAATAGGACTGTGCGAGGGTCATATCACTCAGCGATCATTTGACGAAGTTTCCGGTCTAGCGGGCACGAGCGCCTGCCTCGAGCGGAACAAATATTGCCAATATAATAAATTAGTAATCAAAT
Source organism: Myscelus nobilis (assembly GCA_018245955.1). NCBI lineage: Eukaryota > Metazoa > Arthropoda > Insecta > Lepidoptera > Hesperiidae > Myscelus > Myscelus nobilis. The sequence continues at coordinate 877 of DWEL01000085.1, forward strand.
TGAATGATTGCTACGAAATAAAACATTACTATTTCTTCCTCAGACTTTGGCTCGGTGTACATCCTACCGTATTTATAGAGGTGAGTACTACTAGAAAATTCTGAATATTATAATGTTTAATGTAAAATCTTTTTGCTTCGTTTTCATCCATTCCAGTAGTACAGTTTCAGTGCAATCACGATCGACTGTGCGAGATAGAGTCGGCATTTTTTTCTCATAATTCGGCAGAATTTAAAATTGCTGCGTGTTTTACGGAGTTTAATGACCCAGGAGCGAGTTTTAGAATGAACGTTGAAAGGCCGAGTCGAATAAAACTTTTCGAAACTGCACAGGATGAGCTCGTTACATATACGTAATATGCATATGTGGTGAAGATAATAAAGAATATATGTAGAGTTTATTTCTTCTCTTCATTAATCAGGAAAAGTCGCAACACGTTCAGAGCGTTTCCTGCGTATTTACCTTTAGTTTCCTGAGTTTCCTGAGCACTTACCTCTCGTATTAGGCGATACGCTTATCAAAGCTTGCATGGGGTTCTGAGTTTCGACCCGATTCCCAACCCACATTTTCACCCCGAGGGAACAACGCCAGGTGCCATAGTCTTGCGAGGTGGGTGTCTCTATGGTCATTCCGCACTGTCTCTGCGAAAAGCCTTCGCCATAATAACTAGAAAGGGTTAAGTTTTGTATAAAAATGTTCTTTTTTCGCATTTACCTCCCTAAATACAGTAAAATGTTTCAATATACATTAACTTTTTTAATACTCCATACCTGTGGCTGCCATCACTTAGTCCGTCGATAATATTATATCCATAAGAATTGGACGTCTTCTGGAATCGGCAGAAAGTGATATTTTTGGAAGTATGCAATATATTACAGTAGATATGCAATTTATTAGCACCGGTGTCGTGGACGTAGCCTACATCCAAACGTTCCGCTGAAAAAGAAGCGAACGGCTACCGATTTACAGATACCCACTACACAGACACAATGGCACTCCGATAAAACAGTATACGACGTGCCAATAATCTCAACGTTCAACTATCACAGAAAAAGCCACCGCACCTTCAACGGCGACTTGTCTGGACACTGGCAGCTCGGAGACTTGTCCGGGCAGCCCCAACAGTACGTTCCAATTTCCTTGCACAGCCCTCGTAGCTCTATCGAGAGTCACGCTACAATGGCCAGGAACTAAAGAGCTTTCTGAAAACGGCTTCGCGACGAGGCAATAAGAATTATTAAGAGTCGTTAGCTCTATTTCAGATTGTGTTTCACCGTCCTTTACGGATATCGGCGAGCCCGCGTACGTCGGAATCTTGGCTGAAAAAAATATATTGAAGTAAATTTGCAAATGAGAGCTTTAGAAACGAGATAATTGCAACTGAGAGAAACTATCTTATTTCTTAAAACCTTTAGACCGCATAAATTTCTTAGACAATCTAAGATTTTATTTTATATGTTTAGCATATCTTTGTACAGTACCTTCTCGTAGAATGACACGTAAACAAGGTGTCATTTGATACATTGAATAACAATTGATGATTTAACAGTTCTAATACATTGAACATAATTAGTTTTATAAAATTATTTTATAATGTAACGTAATAAGTTACTAAGATCCGTACAGCTGCTTTGGTCGCGGTGATCTGATAATACGTGCACTTAATCACAGATTTAATCATTGCTCGAAGCTCCCAGATCCACTTACCGCGCGATTATCGTAGTATTTCGAATCGCTTTAGATGGTACTCGATATAGGTGAACAAACAATCATAATTTTAAATCCCTTTGAATGTCATGTCAATATCATGTTTGCGATAAAAAAATAAATTTAAAACGTACTTTGTACGTCCATAGCTCAATGAGTCACACAACATATGTACGGCAAATAGTTTGCTGCTAGGGATACCATTTATTATCTAATTTGATGTATCCGCTGCATCTTTACCTTGCACGTACACCTCGGTCCAGCCCGTGATAGAATCGTTGTTCCTCGTGGCCGTGAGCCGCCACCTGCCCTCGTCGGCCGGCCCGACACCGCGCACCCTAACTCCGCATGCGTCACTCCATCTCTCGAACCTAATTATATAATCCGAGATTACTCCGGACATTTAGTCTTGCTCTAATTTTAAATATGGCTATAGGTCAAAGTGAACCTTTTATATATAATATATCTATAGGATGTTGATGACACTGTTACGTATTATCTTGCATTAGGTTTTTGCTGGCATCTTAACTTCAGATTTTAATAGCGACATTTATACTTCACTGACATTGCATAAGAGTACCTTTTTAATCTTAATTTTAATGTCTATAATGGAATCCACATATCATATTTTTTTATTTCACCCTTTAATGGTCCCTACTGGTCCGGGTCTCCCCTCATAGTGAGAAAGATTTAGGCCATAGTCTACCTACTACCTCTAGTCTACTTATCATATATCTAAATAATTATAATTATCTACTTATACTTACTTCATCATTCTTCGGTTCGTGTGAAATGTTTGGTCAAAGAAAGTAAGGTCGAATATTGCTACCAACACCTCTGAACAAACCTAAAGTATTTTGAATATAAGTGGTTAACTCTCAGCTAAGCCGGCCATTATTCAGCTGTGTACTCAAAATATGATTATTTTAATCTCACCTAGTACTAGGAGGGGAAAGAACATTGAATGTTGATCCCGTCGGTGCTGTCACATAACATGACTGTTGATTCACTAGAGTTCTAGAAAGACGGATGAGCGCTTCATTTCCTTCGGCGACATGAAGCATATGCGGCCAGCCGATTCCTGTCTGCATCTTCAGAAGGTTGTCTAACTTTACTTCGAAATTACTAATCACTGCCAACGAATGACGGAAACTACCTAACGATATACGAATGTAAATGTTAAAAATTATCGTTATTTAATTTGTATAGCAAACCGTAAATTTTTAGGTACTTACCAAATATCACAATTATACGCAGAAAATTCAAAATCATCTTGGAATATAATGAAACATACAATCAACGTTATAAACACATCATAAAGACTATTAATGATCAATTAACCGGGAATATTTATTTTACATTTAAATTAAGAAGGTAATTAATTTTGATTATTTTTATCTGCTAATCTAACATATCAGATAAAATAAGTAAATGACCGTATAATCTTGATTTGACGTAACAATTGTGACAAGTAGATATAAAGGTTAATTTGGAAATTCTCCAATGCATTCTTACATTACCATATAAATATTTTGGTGGAGTCGTGTTTTTATAGCAATCGAAGCCGATAGTCAATTCAAATCCTGATTGTAACTAAACTACCTTAAGGATATAAAGGTTTGTTAAAAAAAAAAACATATTTAATGATGGCTTTTATATCAGTTACTTCGGTAGCTTATAAATTAGCACTTCTTATAAATATCACATTGCGATTATACGACAATTTAGGGATTTCGAACAGTATTAATTATTAGCTTTTCTGTCTTCTTTTCCTTTATTGCCATGTGTGGAATGACATCATCTGCCTCTTTCATTTGACTGACAGGAAGCTGAAACAAAATATTATACGTACATCCATTATCATAATAATTAACCCATTCATTGTGTCACTAGTTGACATAGGTCTCAGGTCGCCTCCCATAATAAGGAGGGTTAAAGCCCTCTGGGTGTACACGAGCAAAGGGTGGGGGTATTTATACGTCCAGCTCCCCTCGGTATAGGATAAAAAAATACGCGAAATGTCATAAAATATCAGGCAGTTGGATTATCAGCGCAGCAACGATTCATTGAGTGTCATGTATGTTCCCCTCGACGTCAGTCATATTACTGAAATCTGCTTAGATTAATATTTTCTGTGTCAATTTCAGGGAAAACAAGTCAATCTTTGTACATTTGTGAACCTTTGAGCCCAGACCATAACATAGCTATAACCACGCCCATCGTTTAGCGCGAAGGACAAATATATGTTAGAGACTAGAAGGGGTAATTGTTTTTCGTACTCTTATTGGTCCACCGCTGGACACGGGTCTCCTGTCATAGGATTTTAGCCGTTAATATAGCACGCACAGCGAGTGCCGATTGTCAGACTTCACATACCTCAGAATCACATATTTTATAACATACTCTTAGGTGTGATGGTTTACTCGCGCTGTTTTCCCTCACCGTTATGGCGAGTAATTTATAACATTATAAAACGCACGTTACAACTCACAGGTTAAATACTACAGGTCAAATAATAAACATTAATAGACTGTAAGATTCCTTGGGATGTATGTTTTCAATGTTATAGCCAGGCATATTTACTTTAAAATGCATCTAAATTTGTATTAATAGAAGTGTGCTAAGATTGAAATCCCAGACAGACTCACTAAAGACGGTTTGAGGCTGAAATCTAATCTTTACACTATCACAATTTATTATGATGTATTAAAGAATGGTTTAATGCATTTTGTATAATATTCAAATTATCAAATTCATGTAGGTACTTTAAAACATTCAGCAATTACAAAAAATATAGAGCTTGCTCACATTGATATCTTGTACCCGTGCCTCCTTCGAAGTAAACTCTCTGAGCACATAAGCTGAATTGAGTGTATGAAACATCCTAGTTTCATGTGATCTCAACAGCACCTCGTCAACTCTAAGGAAGTACCTTAGCAACACATACCAATAGGTTGGCATCACTCTCTGAAAGAGAACAAAATATTATTAACTACTACAAAATTCTTCAAAACTGGAAGTTTGCTATCAACTTTATCAGTGTTTTTCAATCTGTCCCATAACGATATCCCCTTAGCATGTTAACAATTTTAGCGACCACTGACATTCATATCTGATATTTTGGTATACATATTTAAAAAATATTTAATCCGCACGATAGTATATGAAAGTTTGAAGTTTTTGATTCGGTTTGCCACTTCCTACTTGTGCAAGTTGACGTTTTTGTCAATGGCCCAAAGAAAAAGCAAACAGAGAAATCACCCAAATTTAGAAAATGATTTAATGATAAATGTAATAAAAACTGATTGCATTGAATGCATTGGGAGAATCTAGTTAATAAAAAATAGGCGCACACGTAATTGTCTTAATTTACTATGAGAATTAATGCGACTACTATAAAATCTTCGCAAGTAGTAAAAATATTTTTTAAATTTGCTTCTTTCCACTGACCCTACACAAGCATTCCAAGGAGATCTAAATCCACCCTGGGACAAACAGTAATCTATGTTGTAATGAAATATGGATCAAATCATATACTTAATAGAAAAACAAATAACTTAATAATCTCAATAATTACATGTTTGTATTCATTTTTTATTTTCTTTCATTTAATTTCAAATTTTGTATGTATGTATAACAACTAAGGATTTAAATAAATATTAGATTATTTATTCATACGAAAATATCCATTACATAGACAATTAAAGTCAGTGTACAGATTTTTTGTTACACCTGTCCGAGATAAACAATTATACAATAATGTTGATATCAAAATCTACCATCGTTAATTTGTATCGATGGCATAAAAAGTTTATTGTAGCTATATTTTGTAATACTATTTTGACTGCATCAGGACTAATAAAAACTGGAATAGTGCAAAAATCAATAGATTTTAATTTATGCAGAATAATGATCTTATTGTGTGTAAATAAAAAGTTCAATTAATAAATATTAATAAAAACATTAAAAAATGATAGGCCAAGATATGTTTCATGGTTATTAAAATCACTTACAATTTTTACAGAAAGTTTAGAAATGCCATGATCATGAAGTTCATCTTCAAAAAGGGTGAGATCATGGTAAAAAAGAATTTGCTCTCTCTGCTTCAACAAATCAAAGTTAATGGTCTCATCAGTAGGCTCCACTAAAATGTTATCAGAAATTGAGCCTTTATAGTCCGTTTGAAATGTCCAGTCAAAAGTTTGCTTCTGTTTCTCTGCATTTGGGCTTTAACCAAAAAAAATTTGTAGTAGGATTGCATCAGTTAGATAAACATAGTTAGTATATTTTTGTTAGCGTAATATCTTCAAACAGATATCATATACATGAAATTGTATAGATATGTTATGAGAGCTTCCAAGTAAGATATAATTTGTATTTTCATAAATTATAATTTTTATTTTCACATATCACACAGTCTTTTACAAAGTGTCACCAAATTATGAAACTGTGCCAGATATTAATTTGCACAATAATAGAAGAAAGATGCCAATTAAAAAAGTTTCAACAGCTGAAGAAAAATTATACAACAGAAGCCATACTTAACAAATAAACACATAAATATTTTAAAAAATTTATATATTCAACATAATAAATAATAGCATTCTGCTAATGTTTAAAAAAAAATTAAGTTTATTATTATGGCGTCTTACCGACTCTCAAGCCAAGCCTCGGAGCATGCCACTTCTATAGCCTGCACTTTATTTGAAACATGTTTCAGAGCATCCAAAGGAACAAATTTGATCATAGCACCATTATCATGCGCCAAAGTAAGGATATTTTTTGGAAAAACCATATCAGGAAAATGTGGTATGTTAAGCTCTTTACAGTATCTGAAATGAATATGAGAATTTAATATTTGTTATGTATAAGATCCAACCTCTGTTTACAGAGTGTAATATCGCTTATCACCCGAAAAATAGGACTGGTAACATCAAAAAACTTTTGCAATCTGAACACAATCACCTATTGTGTTATATGTAAACATTATATAAGTGATAAAATAACATTTTAACTAAACAAATCTGTCTATATTATTCCAAATATTTATAATATATAGCTAAGAAGAACGAAAAGTAATGCTTGCATCAATCTTTACAAGAGACAGTTTGTTACAACAAGTTCTAACAAAAACAATTAGAGATCCATCGAACGTTATATAGCCTCTATATGCTAAATATAATTGACCATTTACTTACATGCAAAATGTACAAAACTGATCGTCATCCCTTTCACAAACAACTTTCGTAGGGCACATACTGGGCAAAATGGAACTTACATCGTAAGAAATATGCCAAGGGCCAAACTGTATGGATTTTGAATTGGCAAGAAATCTACCAGGGTCAGTCTCCTGAAACAAACATACATGAGAATGATTATGAAAATCGGAATAAGCATATATAACAATTCTAAAAATTATACCTCTGGTATATACATTATCTTCTCGTAAAGAAATTCAAGATAAAACTATATTATAGTGCATAAATACCATGAATAGTGTTGAAACTTTTTTGTAAACTGATTGAATTGCACTGAATACAATTATATTGTACGATGCTCGAAGTATTGTTTTTTTATTATTTTATTATAATGAGCCGTAAATACTGCATGTGACAGTTGCTTGACATTAATGATTATAATTATATGACATTTTCTTTTATAGTTATCAGTAGCATGGCATATACCACATATTGAGCCACAATATTAAACAAAATATTTTAATTTAAATTTTAATTGAAAAAGAAAAGCTGCATTAAACTTCAGTCCATTATTAGTTTTTTGACTTTCAAGTAGATTTTCTATATATAATTTATTTAGGCTTAATGCTCTGTTAATCTTTGTATCAAATTATGGAACTTATAACAAAACAGAATTAGGCAAAAAAGCTAGAGCCCAAAGAAGAAACTGCTAAAAAATTTATAATAAATCAATATGGCCGACTTTTACCGGTCCGTTTATGTGTTTTGATAGAGGGTTAGAGGATAATTTGATTATAAAGACACATAGCATAGTTTAAATTTATTTATGACCTACAGTATTCTACAGTGTTTACAGATCCTATAAATAATTATGGAAGCCCTTATACCAGTAATCAATAAATTACAAGACGTTTTCAATACAGTCGGAGCTGATGCCATCCAATTGCCTCAAATAATAGTTTTAGGAACTCAGGTTAGATAACGTTATTTCATAAGTTTCTATAATATATGCAATATGTATCCACTATTAGAAATAGTTTGTTTATTTTAATCAATACTTTAAAGATTTACGGTTATGTAAAGATGTCACTGAAGTTCTTTGTCCTCATTCCTATTGCACTTCCTTGTCATTGACCATATTTCCTATATGGTATAAATATGAAGTTTCCTATTCCTATGGTATAAATATAGTAAATAGTTCCTTATTAATCCGGTGTAGGTACACGTAAATACTGTTATCGAATTTTGGTATTAATTTTTAAACATTATTTATAATAATACTTGTTAAAAATATGTTTTATGACTGTTTTGTTTACGTTATTTGACATTTTATAGAGTTCTGGTAAGAGTTCTGTGATAGAGAGTCTGGTAGGACGCTCATTTCTGCCTCGGGGTCCAGGAATTGTCACCCGTCGTCCCCTAATTCTCCAGCTAGTGTATAGTCCTAAAGAAAGCAAGGAACATCGCTCTGCAGAAGAAGGTATTTTAATGCTTTAAATAATAGTAGTTAATTCTCGCATTATACATGTCATAACTATTTCAATATTTCTGCATCCTTTATTATATGCTGATGGTCCACATGATTTTTAAATGTAGCAAGTGATAGATAACTTTATATTAATATTGTAGCATTTATACTAATTATATTAAGTATTTTTACAGTAATACATATTTACACACATGCACACAAACACACACACACATTCTCTCAAAGTGAATACTCACTAAGTTATATGTTGTCTTTCCCAAATAACTATTTTTATTTAAATTGTATTTATAATTATTATTCCGATTCTAGGTTTCCTAAAAAAGATATGGACTAACTTAAACAGTTAATAGTCCTTATATATTGAGTTATATGTTTATGGTGAATTTAATGGTGTAGCAGTTACAGTTAACAACTTTATATTCTACCTCTTTAATCAACAAAGGTCGCTGATCCAGTATTAAAATTAACTAAAGTAAATTACTTTACCCACTCATCATTTGACCTCATTTTGTGTGCATTTGTTTTGCATTGTTAGCTTATAATTATTATGTTGCTGTTTATTAATTGCCTTTGTATCATAAAATGCTGCCAATAAACAGTTCAATGCCATCTACATTGAGCCTAAGTATTTAATTATGTGTTTTAAAACTATATATAAAACCAATAAGTTAAATAATATTGTTATAGATGTATTATCATTTTGTTTCCATCATATATTCATCCCCACTACATATTTTTATAAAAGAGAACCTGCCTGACTCACAAACCCAAAAGAATTCAAAGTTGAGACAGTAACCAATATTGAATAATACGGAAAAGGTACTTCAGAGATGCTTAAATATTTTTTCCTGTTCTGATTGACAGTTATGAATGTCATCTAAATTGTTTCTCCTTACTCTGTAAAAGACGAACCTTGAGGCAATTACTAAACGACAATTATCTTTGTACATATAAGTTACATTAACAATTTGTTGTTTTGTAAAGAATTCCTGAATTTTTAACCATTCAATAACATACATAAATTTTTGATATGTCTTTTTCTAATTCTAAAGTGAGTGATTTTAAAGGAACACTTAATTGTAAATGATTAGGGCTTTAAAATGACAATAAAATCATGGTAGTATATAAAATAAGATACTATTTTATAAAGTGATACACCATTGTAAAATTATACTTACATTACAAAGAAATAGTATAAATCTTGTAAATAAGTATATGGCATATATGTACATCTATATATTTGTTGTGACTTTAAGTATTTTGTAATATTTACTACAGTATATAGAAACCAGAGCTCAGGGTCTGGTTTGTCTTGGAATCTAGCTGCTCAGCTTTCAAACACATTATTTTCAAAAGGTTCGTATTTGTTGCGGCCTTGCTTGTATACATTTTATGTATTCATATATTATTAATTACTAGCTACTGCCCGTTGCCTCGCACACGTTAAATTCGGAGTAAAGCAATTTAACTTTCCCTATACTGTGAAAATTTCTTGCTATCATTGGAATATCTAAATTCACATGCCTACTACATTTTTACTTATTGCCATAAATAAATTCTGGGCAAAAGCTAGTTATATAAACAAACATACCTCTTGAATCACTCTATCTATTAAAAAAACTGCATCAAAATCTGTTTCATAGATTTCAAGATCTACACATGCATACATGAGACAGGAAGTGAAAGCAACTTTATTGTATCCTATGTAAAGATTACTATAACATAAACAATTCTCATAAGCTTACAACTAACACCTGCTATATGTGAACCAAAATAGTATCTAAGTAAAAAGTAAACTTATTTCCTGCATTGTTTGCCATTTATTTAGTTTTTGGCATCCCTTCCATGTAGCAGTTGTTATGTATATGTAGATAGTGCATATATATCTGTTATAAGAGTAGAATAGAATTGTAAAATGGATTTTTTCTGTGTTGAATTAAAATTAAAAAACATTATGTGAATATGTACTTGATGCTACTATCAATTAATTATGATTAAGTTTTACATATCTCCTAATGCTTCTCTTATCAAATATTTCTGTTGCAAATACTTGAAATTCTTTTCTAATTTTATTCTAGGTACTGTAAATTTAGAAGAATGGGGAAAATTTTTACACACAAAAGAAAAGATATATTCAGATTTCGATCAGATAAGGCAAGAAATCGAGAGGGAAACAGATCGCATGGCAGGGAGCAACAAGGGTATCTGCCCAGAGGCTATAAACCTGAAAATATACTCAACCAAAGTTGTCAATCTCACTCTTGTGGATTTACCCGGTGTCACCAAGGTATAGGATAGCAATTCATTGTGTTCTTTTGTCTGATAGTATTTTTTAAATTTGTAATGTTATTTATATTCTACAAATTTACTTTGATTCCTTACACTCACCAATTTTAAAATGTCTGTTTTTTCTATATTAGGTCCCTATAGGTGACCAACCCGAAGACATCGAGAATCAAATTAGGAACCTCATTATCAAGTATATTGCTAACCCTAACTCTATAATTCTGGCTGTCACTGCCGCCAACACAGATATGGCTACTAGTGAAGCCATTAAAATGGCCAAAGAAGTTGACCCTGATGGCAGGCGGACCCTCGCTGTGGTCACCAAGCTTGACCTCATGGATGCAGGTGAGTGCCTGATGTTTCCTTGATGTTTTGTATAGTGTGCAATTGGACTTGCAGTATCGTTTTAGTATTGTTTTGCATTTTATTTCACTTTTATTGGAAAATTTTGTACTAATTTACATAATTGTCATCTGAAGTAACAAGAGTATCAAAATATATATATAGCTTAATTGAAGTGACTTGAAAATATGTATTCATATAGTTTTTCCTACACCATAAATTATATAACACAATACACGACATAAAATGTATGTGTAGTACTTTTCAGGAACTGACGCAATAGACATTCTGTGCGGCCGGGTCATCCCGGTGAAGCTGGGCATCATCGGCGTCGTGAACAGGTCGCAACAAGACATCATCGATAAGAAATCTATTTCGGTGTGTCATATTAATTATTATTAATGAATTTTTATGAGTGGTGGCCTGGTAGTGTAAACTTCAGCTTTGAAGTTTTAGGGCTCGAATCTTAGCTATTATTTTGAAAATAGATCAACAATGTTCAACAATAGAACATAAAAAGGCATGAAAGAAAATAATTTTGTAGATTGAATCCATACTAGTCCATACTAACACATCCAGC
>DWEL01000086.1:0-12463 GCA_018245955.1 Myscelus nobilis
TTGTTATCATTTGTTATCAGCAGTCAGCTGTGCGCGGTTTGTCATAATCATAACTCGAAGTTTGTTTTCTATTGCCGATGTCGTGTGAGGAACTTTTTTAAATCGCCAGGTAAATTTAACTGTGTTTTATTGTGGATTTGTTGCAGATGCGGCAATTTCTATAAAACTGTAATTTTTGTTATATTTAAAATATCATACAGATTAAAATACCCTCGAGTCATTAATAATACATGAAATACTAGACCCTACTTTTGAGTAGAGAGTCCGTAATTTTCTCCACATAACTGTATTCACTGTAGGTTTATTTAAGTCAAACGTGTATAAACTTCTTTAAGAACATTATAATGTCAAGGTTTTCAAGGAAAACATATCCTATCCTAACTTTAAAATTTAAACTGTCGCTTCCCCTTTCAGCGGTCTCTGGTTAAAATCTTCGCAGCTTCGTAACTATCAAAGTCGAAGGAAAGGTGACATGGTTAATAATTAAATTAGAGAATTTAATTGATTGCAATTTATGTATCTGATTTCAAGATTAATACGTTAGAGAAATAATCTGATTGTGTGTAATATTGCAAAACAAAAGATTTTAATCAAACTTTATATTATGGGTGTTTGTAAAGTGTGTGATGCACAGACATACATATATTTAATTTGAAATATTCATTTAATTTACTAAAACATTCCTTACCGTTTAGTTTCGTTTTTAGATAGGGGTGATATATTTGGACTTCCTTTAAATTAGGTTACTTGAATCACATAACAGTCTCTGTAAATGTATACGTTATGAATGAAGTTCACGAAAACATGGTTGTTTTTCAGAGTTCGTTTGAGTTTTTATGAATACATTACATTTAATTTAATTTCAATAATATTTTATGAATTCAAATACAAAAAAGTTGTAAATTGTAAATTTTGTTATGTATGCATGTATAGAAATAAATAACCTAGCGGTTAGCGTCTGGAAGTGTATCTATGATAGTATAGTTGTTATCAAAAAAGAACATGAATTATAAGTTTAATCAATGATATAAGTAAGTGTTTTAATTTGGTCAACATTTCTGCTTTCTATTTTAGAGTAAGGACTATCGGTTCGTGAAGTGTGTTAAGTGTAAAATATAATAAATTTGACGTGTCGCTTTTTTGAGCTTCTCGTTCGGCCGCCATGTTTGTCCTTTTATATTTTAGTAATTTATATCGATAGAATTCTGATATATTCATTTACTTGGAGCTTTTCAATGTACAATTTAATAATTTATGAAATATTAATTCTCTTTTAAATTATTGTATGATTTGTAACGTTTGGTCAGTAAACTTACGTTGTGTTTATGATATTTTTCGCGTCTTTGTTACTAGGTGTTCAGAATGGTTGTTGGATCAGCTACGTATCCTGGGAGACAAGTACTCCACAAGATGCAGCCGATGGGCATGACTCCCCGTGAGCTGTCTGAGTACGATGACTTGGCGACTGCTTTAATTGTAGATCCGTACCTTGATATTACAACACACAAAATGAACATACGCTACAGACCTCTGAAAACGAACAAAGAAGAATTAAAAAGGATAATTAAAGAGTTTATACAAACCCAGGACTACAATAAAGCGTACACAAAGCTAGCCAGTGGGGAATGGATGCCAAGGCATTTTAGCAAAAATAAACATAAACAGAATAAGCTTAGAGACCATGTCAGTATAATTCATAATAAAATTGTCCGCACATTTTATTTGTTAATACTAATATAAGAAATAATTTGCATATTTATAATTTTGTGATCATTTAACATTCGTATTTATTATAATTAATTAATTATATAATATATTCTTACAAAAGTACAGTGAAGCCTCCAAAATGTTATTAGTTTTTATCTACAACATACAAGTACTTTTAAACAATTGCTTTATGAAAAATTATGAAAATTTTAATAATTTATTTTTGTTTCAGATATACCGTTATTTAAGAGTATTTGATAAGAAAGCTGGCTTTGTTATAGAACCATGTTATAGGTATTCACTAGAGGGCAGAATTGGGGCTAAAATTTCAACTACAAAAAAATTTTATAAGCATGAGAGAATTGATTTTTTGGTTGGGTGTATTGCTGAAATGACTGAAGAAGAAGAGAAGCAGCTTTTGCATCCGGGAAAGAATGATTTCTCAGTTATGTATAGTTGTAGGAAAAATTGTGCACAGTTATGGCTGGGCCCCGCTGCTTATATCAACCATGATTGTAGGCCTACTTGCACATTTGAAGCTACAGACCGTGGCAAAGCTTTTGTCCGTGTACTAAGAGATATTGAGGTTGGTGAAGAGATTACTTGTTTTTATGGTGAAGACTTTTTTGGGAATGGCAATTGCTATTGTGAATGTGAGACGTGTGAAAGAAGAGGTAAAGGTGCCTTTTCTGTGAAAAGTGCACATAATGATGAACAAGCTACAAGATATAGATTTAGAGAAACTGATAATAGAATAAATAGGACTAAGGCAAAACAAACCCAAAAAAATAGTAAAAACTCTGAAAAACCTCGAATAGCAAATAGGCAAGTTAATAATATAGTGTCTCCACTAAGTATGAAAGAAATGAAACAGAAAGGCTTAACTAAATATGATGCTGAGTTATTGATTGCCCAAGGTTGTATTGCTGATATAATCGAAGGTGATTTGAATAAGGATAAACAAGGAAGTAGGGAATCTTCTGCTTCTAGCCGTGGAGAACGTTTGCGACGAAGAGCAGATAGTGGACGCACTGGAAATGGAATAGCTATCCCAACTGCCAATTCATCCGATCAAGCACCAAGTTCAAGATGTTGTAGTATTACAAGTTCACGGAGTAGTAGAGACTCGCATAGTGGTATAGTTTTAAGGAGTCATAAGCGGCTTCTCGATAATCAAAGTAGTTGTTCCAAAGGAAAGGGTACTACAAAAGGTACACATGAAACTAAAGGTAGGAATCTTAGCATACCCAAAATCGAACCCGATTTACCAAACTCTTCAGAAGCTGATACATCACACTTGGAGATTAGTTCTGCTCCTGATCAACAGGAAATATGTGAATCAAAAGTTGAAGTATCAAATATTGTTAACACAGAGATTGAGGAGCCAAAAATTGGTGGTGATAATACAGAATCTCTAGAAGAAACACCTGAATCATGTACAGTAATAACAGTTAAGTCAGAAAATTCTGAGAGTTCCAATATAAAGGAACCTGTAGAAAATCCCGAGTGTGCGAGTGAGAATGCATGTTTAAAAAGTGAAGTTTGTGACTTTAGAGAAAATGTTAATCCAAGTGATTCAAAAGATAGTAAAGTGACTAAACATCAAAAACATGATGTTACCAGTCGGACTGAAGAACCTAAAAGAGAATCGGACACGGGACCTCCATGGTTGGCAGACAATTCAAATAAAAGCAGTGAATGTCCATGTACTCCACCACGAAGGGGCTTAAAATTAACTCTGAGAGTAAAGAGGAGCCCTGTTGTGGAGGAAGTTATGGATTGCGGTAGTACAACAGAAGCACCCGAGTACGAGGTGTTACGGTTAGAGGGTGTTGATCCCGAAACTGCACGTCGTCTGAAAAAGCGGCGGCGGTCGAAGGAGAGACATCGTAAACACAGTCCCATCCGTCCTCTGCCTCCCATGAAACGCTTAAGATTAATATTCGGCAATGAGAGCCGTACTATTGATTTGCCAACTGCCATTTCGGCAGATTGACAGCCGCAACTACCTTATGGTTATTATATTTCCACCGTTATTATTCAATTATTAGTTTAATTATTGTCACTGACTAGGATAACTTTATCTATTATTTATTTTCGTGACGTGATGTTTGGATTCGAATAATGTGTGATAAGCGACAGTTGTCAAATGATGATTCCAAGGATATATTTATTAAAGGCAAAAAGTTTAACTTTTTAATTTAGCAAAAGCAATTATCCATTTTTAGGGGATCCAAGGCCATTAAATCAATAAATTTAGTTTAATATGATTTAATTTTAAATTATTTTAATTGGCTGTTTTTGGCCTTTCAGTGAACAAAGTAAATAATAACAGAAAACTATATTTTATACAATTAGAAAATATTAAAAATCATGTGTTGTGTTGCTTTGTAAGTTTCACGATAATAGCAAAAATTTTAAAAGTAATGAAGTTTTCATAGTAGGTACTTAGAATGTATAAATTAATTAAATAATATAGTTAAACACATCAAAAAATTGTCTAAACGTGCATACTAATTAAAGTGGTAATTATAGTGCATTGCCGGGATTACTCAATATACATGAATAGATTACATGATCCATATATTAAAGGTTATGCTTACATATTTTTCAAATAGTGCTATTGTCTGAAACTATCTTGTGAGTATTGTATTACCTTAACAAGTAAACTAGTATTAAGAAATGCAGGTCAGGGTAGGTAAATTTTCTTGTAAATATGCTGAACATATTGTTGCGTTTTTTACCCAGTTACATTTAAGTATTCCTTGCCAATCTTATGGGCTCAAAATTATGTGCACATATCAGTTTAAAATTTATTGTTTTTGTTCAACTGACACGTATTCTAATTGATCTATTCATATATATAACTACATTATTATAAAAAGTTATGTTTGGATAAAATTGGGGAATTGCATAAAACCTAATTGAAGATATAATTTTGACTGCGAACAGAAAAATAATGCACACCTTATTTTATGTTACTATGGATCCTAAGACCACATTTAGTATGTAATTCCGGCCTAAAAATAACAATATGCAGTGCATGGTACCAGATGTTCATTAGAAGAGTGATCTCAATAAAAGATTATACAACAAAACATTTTGCGTCTTAATGAAATTCTGTCTTTAAATTTCAAATTGATAACAAAATTTATGTGATTAATGATAATTACTGTAAATAAATTGTTATTGCATAGATGTACATTTGTGGAAACGACATTAGACATTGTTTAAGACAAAATATCTATATGATTTTAATGTGCAGTTATTTCTTAAAATTGCCTTCCATGTTTTGAATATCAATGCCTTTTAATAGTTCATTTTATAAAACAATATAACTTTTTGATGTATAATAATCCTTATTTTAAATAACGATATGTTCTGGATTAAAGTAACATGTTAATGAATATCGAAATGCAACATGGGCAATGTTCAATTTATGTGTTTAACCATTTGAGTTACTGTAATTACATTGCAGCATTCGTTGGAGAAATATAGCCAATAGTCAACCCTATGTTTATTTTTGTTTGGAGAGTCTGAAATATCTAAATATCAAAAGTGCAGACATGGCGTGTTTTGTCCCCAGATTTTTGTTGTTTTGTGATTAATAATTATCCAGAACGTGTCATACTTATAAGTTTTAAAATGTATATGTAAAGTACCTACATGTTTATCCTTTCTGTAAATTACCGTTGTATGCTGTCACATGCAAAACAGTTGAGTAAAATGCATACTTAAAACTAATCAGTTGTTTTAAATTTCGAATAGAATAAAATTTATTAGGATCAAAATATTTTTCCTCTAATAAAATATGCTCCAGTTTACTTTATATTATGAAATGTAGTATTCTGTTGAGGTTGTCGGCGGCGGTTAATGTATTATTTTATCTCTAAAACTGTTATAATTTTTAGGTAAGGAGTTTTTCGTAACGGATGTGATGAGATAAGAATATAAGTTTTTTGTTTTTTCGAAGAACGTCAGATTTAATTTGTGCAAATATGAGCACACTTAAGAGTATAAGACAAATATATTATAAATTACTAGCTTTTGCCCGCGACTTCGCGTTGAAAAGTGATTTAGGGGCAGTATTTAAATTCTGAATTTTCATCTATTTCATTCCCATGTAGCTTCAAAATTTCAAAAACGCTCT
This sequence comes from Myscelus nobilis, assembly GCA_018245955.1. Lineage (NCBI taxonomy): Eukaryota > Metazoa > Arthropoda > Insecta > Lepidoptera > Hesperiidae > Myscelus > Myscelus nobilis. Next base: position 5,858 of record DWEL01000086.1, read on the forward strand.
TTTGTTTTTACTTATGAACCGTCTAAATAGCAAGTTTCATGGTTTTATCTTCGATAATGAGGAAATTTTATGTAATTGTTCATCCCCCCTTTCAACCCCTTTTTTAGCGATAAAAGGTAGCCTATGTTCTTTCCCAAGGTTGAGTCTGTCTCTGTACAGAGTTATATTTAAATTGGTTGTTTTAGGCGTAAAAGCGTAGCAGACTGACAAACAGACAGATACTTTCACATATTAGTAGGATTATTTCAGGTATTTGAAAGCAGTTTTCAGGGAAGGAAATACTTCAATATGTGGAATCATTTTTTTATTTGATATTTTCTGCAACAAATTATCTATTTTTGTTCAACTTTATTGAATGATATATTCCAAAGGGCTACAAATGAGAAATCCAGACATCTCGAAAAAAATAAAAATAATGGGTCTGGTCGTTTACAATTTTTTTATTGTGTATGCAAATTTTTAAATAAAGTTACATGTATAATAAATATCAGTGTAAATCAATCAAGGAGAATTTTGTAATGTGAGATTTTATTATAAGCTTAATGCGATATTGATTGACATGACACTAGCTTTTGCTCTATTATTATTAATAGAAATGGGAGACATATATCTAGTCGATCTTGGTGTTGAATACTGCTGCATTAATGTCCATATCTGAAAACAAAAACCACATTAATAATATCTTTTGAGTACACAAAGAAACCAAACTAGGAAAAGCCATAAGATAACCAGACAAATGATTACCTACACATACATACATATTTTCAATAGACACACAGTTTCATTTAATAGACTAACAAAACAGCATCATGCTCATAACACGTATTTGTTTGGCATTGATATTGAAATTGTTACATTTGACTTGGCACTGAGGTCCATTCCCCACTAATCCACCAGGCCAGTAAATTTTTTATGTTTTTATTTACATTCTTCTAAATATTCACGTAATTCTCCATTCTATTATTGTACTGTTCACACAAGTCTCCCTTTAGAAAGAGAACTCTTATGACCATTTATTTCACAATCACAAAATCGTAAAACTTACTTCTGGAATTCCCACTCTCTATTGTCCAGTGGGCAAACTTGTCGAGTCTTCAGCCAACGTGAGATGCAATGGAAGTGGAATGCATGCTGAAATAGTTAAATTTAGTATTACTAGATGATAAAAATATTTAACAATACAAAATTTTTATAATATAAATGGAAAAATGGTAACATCATTTTTGAAGTTGTTTTAAAATTTCATTCGCCATATAATAAAACTTTATTTAATGTATTAAAATTTTTTTTGTTAAATATATAAGAAACCCAGGTTTTATAATAAATAATGATACAAGGGAGTCCAAAAAAAATTGAAAGATGTAAGTAGTAAACAAATAAATAGGGTAGCTTTTAATTCCTTGATAGCACCCAAACCTTCTGAAAATGTACAACTGCTTTTCATAAAAACTATCTACTACATCTGGTATATCTCAAGGATTAAACGGTACGCAGCTTAGCTTCTGAATTTTTTACTTTTAGAGGTTAAGAGAGATTTTACAAGTTATGAAGATGTCTAATTCAAGGATATAAAAAATCAACAACATTACATTACAAACTCCCCAAGCAACAGTGCATTCTTCACTAGTGGCTGAAGCTTGGTTAGCTTGGCACTCGATGCACAAGTCCATTATATGATTACGGCAGATTGCACAGTTATCCACAACAATATCTGTAAAAAGGTTATTCATTTATAAATAAAGTTAATTTGATATATACATAATTGCCATGTTCCTTTGTTTGAACTGGCTGTAGGTTACTTTTTTAAATATAATAACACTAAACACATACCCCAAGCCCACAATGCGACGGCGTTCCACTGAAATAAGGATAAAAATGTTTAAAATACAGCAGCAAACATTGTTTGTAAAAAGTAATGTTTAAGTATTAACACCATGATAATGCGAAAATGAATTCACCTTTTTTACTTCGAATCTCTTCTTGTCGCCCTTACCGCTGCTAGAGGAAGCCATTTCAACTTCCTCTTCATCGACATCCATTGCAGAAGCCATATTTTTTTACAAATACCTTATTTTATGAATGTAAATGAAAGAAAAGTATTTCCAATTTTTATGAAACAGACTGATTATAGTTTTCTGTAGCTTCTTGACATTGACAAATACTGACAACAAAGACAGTGACATTCAGTTTTACCCGTCTTGCATTTCGTCTTTTTGGCCACACTGCGTAGACAGATTGTACAAGGTAGTGAAAAAGATTTGATAATGACCCTATTCTTCATAAGTTCATTCATATTCTTAAAATTTTGTTGCCTGTTCATTGGCCTCAACTCATGATTCACATTATTTGTTCAGTTCTTATAATCAAATTATTAAAGAAATCATTACTAAGCGATTACACAAAAAAAAAATATTTTATAGCGTTACTAGTTTTCTAAATAAAATTCAACACCAATATTTGTATTGTCTCTTTATTTTTCTGGAAAATATCTGTTACTGTAGGAAATCTGTTGAAATAATCTAATGTTTGAACAGAATCACGCGGATGAAGTCGCGGATAAAAGCTAGGAATAGTATAAATAGGTACTAAATCTGGTTATTATGCTATATGATGAGTTTTTAATTCGAGTTCTTCAAAACCGATGTCATTCAAGTATCTATTTTTTTTATAAGCATTCTTCCATATTTCATAGAAACATACTGTTGCTTGAAATCTGTAGCATACTAACAGCGGTACTGATACGTGTGTTATTAGGGTCCAAGCCCATACTCCATAGAATTCCATCTGAAATTAAATAAACATACATACTTTGACACGAGTGTCAAATAGACGTTCAGCATACATTTTTGACTGAGTTGAAAAGAAAATTAATTTGGGCATTTCCACTCTGTTTTAATTATTATTTATTTACTAATGTAAATGTTATTTATATCAAATTTCAATACTTATCGATTTTAAAAATCCCTGAACAAACACCTTGATAAGATATGCTACGACGTATTTTTAATTCCCTATTCGTTAAATAGTGCTAGAAGAATTATTATTATTTTTATAATTTTTTTTATTCCCCGTTTGTTCAAGTTTCATTAGTTATATTTAATTACCTGTAGAGGATGAAACTCTGCTCGGGCATTTTTAACCCGATTTAAGAGCCACAAAGCAAAATTCCCCACGAGGAGAAAAGTGACGAGTTGTCGACCTGGTCTCTCTCGCGTTCCATCGCAGCGCCGGAACCACCCGTCTAACACTAAAAGAGTCTGACACGAACTCTGTATCACCGCACATAGCGGGGCTATTATTCTGCGCGAGAAAACTTATGGGGTTAAGAGAAGAAACAAAAAAATGATAGCACAAAATATAACAGTTAGTAATTATATTGCAAATGAGCGAAACGTTTTCCCGTTTTAAAATTTCATGTCTCTAGTATTATCCCTGTGCAGATGGTAAGGAAAAATTTGATTTGATACACCTATAAATTTCCAACTGTATACGTTGTAACAAATGTTTAACTACAGTTGGTTTTAAATAGCAATTATGGGAATGACAAATGAATAACATTTCAAAGATATAAATTGATCTTTGATATATCAAAAGATCTTTACCACGACGATTTAATTCTATTGTGATATAATTAAAGCGGTTTAAAATTTACTAGATTTTGTGAGAAGAATAAAAAATTACCTTGTAGCTCGCCTGCCTTCAGGAAATCGTTCAAGGAAGAACCCAGTTCCGATGATTTGGAACAAATAATAGAGATACACTCCACATTGTGTGACTAGCAGTAGTGCATGTTCCAAAGGCATCGTCGTAGACGTCCGCTTCATTGTTAAACAGCGCATTCTTTGAATACAAGCAGCTGAGCCCAATGTCATGAGTATGAACAGAATCGTTTCCCATACGTTAATCTATTGATTACAAGGCAAAAAGATTTAAAGTTATGACATAGAAATTGCAAGACGATCTGGAAGAAATCTATAAGTCGGTGCAGAGGAACTTCGATATCATGGGATTTGTATACAAAAAGGAAATGTAACTACAAGACAGGACTAAATTCAAAACGCTCCAACCGTATGTACAGTTTCCAAACACAATGCTTAGCACCAACAAAGTTTAGCACCAGAGGTATTGCGCGATATTGGTGCTCAGAGAAATATAACAATGAAGATAATAATAAATCGAGACAATTATAAACTTGGTTATGAGTGTCTGATTCTCAATATGCCAAAGAAATGCTTATGTTACAGTAATCAAACCTTATAGAATATTATATTTTACTTATAATATTTTTATTATACCTAGACACAAAATAAACAAATCTGCTCATCACATAAATGTGTATTTGACCTGAGTTGGAAGCAAACCCACGACTACCAGCTTAGCACTCAAGTTCCGTCAATGTCAATCAAAACGACGTTTGGGTTATTAATGAATGGCTGTTGTACAGTACACTATACCTGAAGCAAAGCCAGCTCTACGTGTTCTTCGTTTTGAAAGAGCCCATTGAAGAGAAGAAGGCTAACAATAGTGCCGGCAAGCACCGCTATTCCCATAAATAAGCCTTTATGAGCATTACCACAATCAACTGAGAAGTGATTATTGGACTTTACTTTGGCACAACACTGTTTGACATCCCTGCTCGAAGATGTCTCTTTTGTCATTATTTTCTGTAAAGAGATTTGTACGAGATATGTTATTTCAGTCAAATGGAAACTTAAAGAGAATATCATATAATTTGGTACATACCGATCCGGGAACGGTACAAATATCATTCCATATAACAACTATTATGACGGAACATAGCAAGCTGTACTCCACTCCGCAAGGCCTCAAATAAGGATTGACCGCTCGCAATACAGGAGTTATCATGTCGGAAACGTTACAAGTCCAGGTGTAATTCGGTCGAAATTTATATTGATAAGTGTCTGTACCGTTAGACCCTATGTCCAATGAAGTAACGTTCTCCCCTTCTTCCAGGCTGCTTCTCAATGATGCAGTTATATTACTGTATTCGGCAATGCTTGAATGATTGTAAGATATCGTTAAAATATCGTCAGTGGTTTCTTGAATAACCACATTAAGCCATTCGCATACATTTGTAGCTATTAAATGCATTAATCCGAATCTGTCCAAAACAACTCCTCGCATAGGATCAAGAATCTAAAAACGGAAAGAAATATATATTTAAGTTTGTTTAAACTTTTTTGTCGCAGGTTTCTCAATAGTTCAGAATAGTTGCGATGCGATTCCAGATGTGAACAACATAGTAACCAAATTGCAATTGTCAAATGCATTCCTCTCTTAATTTAAAAAATCCATACATTTTAAAAATAACAAGCAGTTTGAGTAGAATAAATAGAAGTAATATGAACATTTTTAGATTTGGGGCCTACATGAGATTTCAAGAAGATGAGAACAACGACCAGAAGTAAAATACTTAATATACATATGAAAATCGTACGTGATTTATTCATTAGACCTGCTGTCGTATGCTCCTATATTAGCGTGAGTAACTATATTATGGTGGCGCACGGTAAGCAACTTATTAGGGCTGTCAAGTATATAATATTTATTGTTATGACAAAATAGAAAGAAAATTTAAAATACATTAATCATAATAAGTTTCAAAATATTTTCACTCATTTAACCTTACATCACCTTGATTTTCTAGAAAGCTGATAACGATTTGCGATACGACCATATTTCTCTCATGCTTGCTATATTTAATAAATGTTTAAATTTTTTAAGGTGGACGCTTGTTAAAACTGGAACCTTCTGGATTACTTATCCAGAATGTTTCAGTTTCAGGATTACTTATCCAGAATGTTTTAGTCCTTATCCACCGCTGCACCTACATATTTACAAGTATTCCGGTAAGCAGAAGTACGAGTAGCTGCTTAAAATGAGGGATATAAAAAACTTAAAATGCTTCAATTGAGTCCTCACTGATAGCAATACACATTAGTCTCCTCTGATGTGTAATGTATCTTTAGTCATAGTTTAGATTGGATATACAACTTTAAACAAATATAAGAGGTGTAAACTAATCGTTTTCTACTCGTGTAATGTAAAAAATAAGATTTAATTTAAAGTGAGATGTTCAAGTAGTAAATTAGAGAACAACGTACGTCAGTGTATGAAAAAATGAAGACAGTTTGAGCCACCATGAACAGTATTCTAAGGGTTGGTTTGATCGCGTTGAACACCGACTGGCAGTCACCGGAGAGGTCGAAGTATCCTCCGAACTGCAAGCACGAGTAAATGATGGATCCCACGCTGAAGCCGGCTACACCCATGTGCAGATAAAAACTACCGTAGCGAGTTCGTTTTGAGTTTCCTGTAAACGTATGGAATAACTAAACCATGCATTGAAATGAAATATGCATATAGCATCAATGATGCGCACGGAGCATTTATTAGTATTAGTAAACAAAATAAGTTAATGTATTTTTCTTACCGTCTTTATAACTGTTAACAATGCGGAGCTGATAGAAGGTATACGCTAAGAAGGTCATGCTCATAGAATACAAATATATTGTGAATACCTGAAATGGATAATGATTATTACAAAGCATAAAATCCTTACCAAGCGTGTTGATATTTACTTGT
>DWEL01000087.1:0-12451 GCA_018245955.1 Myscelus nobilis
TGCGTGTGTGTGTCTGTGTGTGTGTCTGTGTGTGTGTGTGTGTGTGTAATGGGTATCCTTACCTCTAACGCTGACCTCGTACCCGTCAGGGTTCATGCTCGGCATCAGGTGCACCCGGGTGCGGTTCAGCAGCCCCTGGACCCTCGGGTCCCCGGCGACGTACTGCTGGCAGAGGTACTTCGCCAGCAGCAGCAGGAGTTCCCGTCCCACCACCTCGTTACCGTGCATGTTGGCTATATACTTGAACTCCGGTTTGCCTGTTCACAAAAACTCTTTGAATTCAAATTCAAATTCAAATTGTTTTATTCATTGTAAGGTACATACATACACTTAATGAAAGTCATGTTTCAGTTATCATACTTTGGCTTTGTGCGCCTTTCAGGCTATGGTAGACCGGGAGAAAAAAGCCGGCGAAAAAAACTCCCAGCACTCTTTTAAATAACAAAATTTGCCATGTTGCAGTATGGCTTTAGTCCGATACAGAGCACACGTGACAGCAACCGTGTTTGTCAATATCAGCCCGCTGTCATAACATAACAGAACATAGGTGTTAAATATGTTTTTAATATATATGTAATTTATTCAGGTACGAACTTGGGATAAAATTCAAGCTATCATGAAGTCAGAAGAAGGGTTAGGAATTGAATATGACGAAAATGTCATTTGTGATGTATGCCGATCACCAGATTCCGAGGATGGCAATGAAATGGTCTTTTGTGATTCTTGCAATATTTGTGTGCATCAAGCTTGTTATGGCATCACCGTTATCCCAGATGGTAAGTAATCTATCAATAGCTCTAAATACAAATATAGTGACGACATATTACATTCATCTCATGTTATTTGTTTTTTCAGGGCAGTGGCTGTGCAGACCTTGCGGTGTTGGTGTGAAACCGATTTGTGCTCTCTGTCCTAACCTAGGTGGAGCAATGAAGTGTACTCCATCAGGACATAAGTGGGCTCATGTAAGCTGCGTTCTTTGGATACCTGAAGTGTCTATTGGTTGTGCTGAAAAAATGGAACCTATCACTAAAATAACTTCTATTCCGGCTTCCCGTTGGTCTTTAGTGTGTGTTTTGTGTCGAGAGCGAAAGGGAGCATGTATACAATGTTCGGTTAAGACTTGCAAAACGGCTTATCACGTCACATGTGCATTTAAACACGGCTTAGAAATGCGCGCTATCATCGAAGATGAAAATGCAGATGATGGTGTTAAACTGAGATCATACTGTCAAAAACATAGTGTGAATTCTAAGAAAGAGAAGGGTCCAGGCTCTGGTTCGGAGGAAGAAGAAATAAAGAGGAAACGTCGTAAAGATATGACATCAGAAGAAAAGACACAGGCTAGGGCTGCCCGACTACAGGAAATTGAACGTGAATTTGATCGTCACGTTAGTGTAAAAGATATAAGTTCACATCTCTTGGATATTGATCAAGATGCTATAAATTACATCTATAATTATTGGAAGCTAAAAAGACGCGCAGGACATAATCGTCCACTGGTTCCGCCCAAATCAGATGACAATGAACTGTTAACACATAGACAAGAGCAAGCTGATCTTGACAAAATGAAGATGTTTGTACAATTAAGACAAGACCTAGAAAGGGTTCGTAACTTGTGTTATATGGTAAGCAGACGTGAGAAACTGTCACGCTCATTCTTTCGTATGAGAGAACAGACGTTTCACAAACAAGTAGCTGTGTTGACGTCAGAACAATCAATGCCTGGGCTGGATTTGCAGGCCATTGTTGAAGCTAATCATGGGCCATCTATTTATGACAGATTGTATTCTCATCCGAATGCTCCAGATCATAAGAACGGGTTTGAAGCTCTTCTTGCGCGTATTGCCCCGCAAGTTTCCAGCGATGAGAAAAAACCCACAAGAGACAGAAATGGTCTTGTGAAAGGTCAGAAATCCTCAAACCCTTATAAGAAACTGTATGTTAATGGGTCGCGTCGAAGTGGTAGTATGTACAGTGGTCTTTCCAGTGAAGAAAGTGCCCCAGAAATAAATCGCTCCTCAAAATATCGAGGCAGAGCCATTGGGTCTAGTACCGATGAAGAATTGACCAAAAACATTTCACCACCCAAAAAAAAGGTGTCTCCTAAATCAAAGGCTAAAAAGTCACCCAAAAAACCAGAAAGGAAGAAAAAGAAAGTACCTCAATCGAAAGCTATAGTTGAAAGTAGCAGTGAAGATGAAACAGTTACTTCCAAAATGAAAAAAGATAGTTCATGCAGTAAAACATTACGTCAAATGGAGGAGGAAATGGCTGCTGGGAAAATGGGCCAGTCAGGCACAGACAGTGATGATTTGATGCCAATAAGAACAACGAGAAATAATAAATTCCCAGTAGACATATATTCAGATAGTAGTGATGAAACATCTGCTAAGGAAGATTACAAATCGCAAAAAATTGCAAGAGTGAAAACGGAAAAGCCTAAATCTGAAAGAAGCCGACCTGGTAAATCTCCAAAGGACAATGATTCCCAGCAGTCGTTACCTAGAACCAAAGCAGCTATGAAAGAATTCATTCCCTCACATAGTGAAAAGAAAACACCTCTCATTGATGACAAACCGCCACCAAAGAAAAGGGGCCGAAAACCTTCTAATAAAGAGAAGAAACCACCAATTAAGTTTCACGTTTCAGAAGATGAAGACAAAATCAAAGCAAATATTAAATCCATTAAACAGAAAGATAACCCATCTGACTTGATTGTACCTCAACGTCAAGCTGCTAAAAAAGCTTCTGAAAATATGAGATCTACAACAGTTGTTAAAAAAGAAGAACCTGGAGTTGAGAAACAGGTCAGCGGAGATGACTGTAAAATGAAACCTAAATTAAAATCAAAAGGTAAAGAAACAAAGGATACTCCTGCTAAAGTAGGCCGTAAGAAGTCAACAAAGGATCAAGAAAAAGAACCTATTGCATATGTTCCTCAGCGACAGGCAGCTAAGAAGGCTGCAGCCCATATTAAGAGTGGACTAGGTACTAAAGCACCAGTTCCTGAAAATTCTGAGTCTGATAAACGGAAAGATAGTGAGAAATCTGAAACAAAAGTATCGCCCAAGAAAGAGGATACAAAACGACCTAAGACTCCAACTGAAAGTTCTAGTTCATCTTCAAATACTAGCAGTAGTAGTTATACATCATCTTCGAGCTCTGATGATGAACCTGAAAAACCTGGAATGAAGCCAACCGCTAAGGCGCGTGAAATTAAACCAGCTATAAGACAACCTTCCATGTTTTCGCCACCAGGATCTAGACCGACAGTGGACTTGCCCTTTCTTGACAAGGTGTCAAGACCATTGTCTTCAACAAGTGCCTCAAGCGATTCTGAAAGCTCTAGTAGATCAAGATGCTCTGGATCCGAAAGTCCAACTCCTAAACGCCCCCGTAGAAGAAGAAAAGGCAAAAGTATCTCTACTGATGTGTCCCCTCGCAAGGCCCCTGACAAGAAGCTTAAAACTTCCGAACGGGAGTCCGAGTGCAGGGTATTGTCACCGACTATTGAAAGAGAGGAATCAAACCGACCCAGCGTTGCGCGTGCTGCCACACGTGCTCGGACCAGAAGCACTACTACAAGCGGAAATATGCCTAATAAGCCTGATGCCCGACCGAGAAAATCATTTAAAGACGACTTCAGCATTACCTTTACATCAAGCAAAAATGTCCAAGAGGGTAGCCAGCCCAGTAAACTTCCAACTCCGAAGCGGAAAGCGGACGAGGAGATAAAGAAGGACATTAAAAGTGTTTCTACAACAGTTGATGTTTTTAAGAATGATGACAAACTTAAAAACATTAAAAGCAAGATACAAAATAGATCTCCTGAAGAAAAAGAAAAGCAAAAAACGTTAGAAGTTGATCTAGCTGATTCTAAAATTATACCACGAAAACTTACAGAAAATAAATCGAAGCCCTTCCCTTATAGAAGAATGAGTGTAAGGGAAATTCCATGGAAAAATACTGTTCCTTCAATTAAAGATCTATCACCACCATCACCCAAAGCCAGACGTTTAAGTAAATATGAGAGCTCAACTATAGATTGTCACACTCTACCTTCTGTAAAGAAAATTGATACACCTTTAGACTGTTCAGCGCAAAAAATGCCTATGAAAATACTCGATAAAAAACACTCGTGTGCAAGTGACGACTTTGCAAATAACGATAAAAACTGGTTACCAAAAGATCCAAGTGCAAAAATTCAGCCTCCTGGTTTAGAAACTCCCAGTGGCAATGAGAAGTATATGTCAGAAGATAAGTCAATGGACTTAGACTCTGCTGATAAAAACAGCATTAAGATGATAGCTAAAATTCAAGCGAACCTAAACGAAAACACAATGATAAAATCACCTAAGACTCCAATGGACGCCAGAACAAATACCATGGAGCCCACTGATGTCGACACAACAGTTAAAAAGCGTAGGTCATCTATGCTGGATATAGAGAAGAAATTTTTAAATCAAGATACAAATCTTGTCCAAGGGGTAGAAATTTCAAAGAGCGCTAAAATTCCCTCTGCTGTAAACCAATATCCTAATCGTGCAATGTTTTCACCTCAATCAAAAGATAATGAGTTCTTTGCATTTGATATGATGGCAGTTGATGAGGGTTTTAATAATGATGATATGATAAAACCCTTTACCTCTTACCCAGAGTTCTTTTTCAAAGAGGATTCTAAAGATCAAGGTGTTCAAGAAACTTTAAATTTGGTTGATAGACTTAGAATGCAGTTGAGCTCCAAAAAGCCACCATCAGTTAATTCTCAGGATGACATAGATGTTGGTGTAGATAGGGAGGAAAAAGAGGCTCAACACGAAAATATGGGCATAGTGAATTTGGGTATTACTAAACGTCACGGTTTTGTTAAAAGGAAAACAGTCCCGCATACAGAAGTTCATGATAAAACATCGTCTTGCAATGAAGAAGTAGATAATTTAATTATTGAATCAGAGTCATCCTCGTCAACATCTAGAGACACAATAAGTAAGACCATTAAACCAATTTCTATGGACACTAATGAAAAATGGTCAGATGTACCTCTGCATCAAAATGAGCCTTGCTCGGAGCATTTGGACGAATCTAAATATGATACGATAGGGTCTAACAGCGAGGATGGAAAAGAGCCAAATACCCAACAATCAGATGTACAGTCAGTATCGGAAATTGGAGATACGATATCACTGTCTAAACAAAGTGATGACTCGCAGTCATTGTCGGTGGTAGATCATTCCGTGCATAGTAACGATGTAGAATTGACACATGATAATCAAAATTATGACAATAATAACTCTGTGATTCATTCGGACTGTGCGACAATATCTTCTCCATATATGAGCCAGGACTCGAAATGGAGAGAAAGTAAGATTGCAACACGAAGATCATCAAGCTCTAGTTCAACTTCTGAGGCGTCCTTGTGTTCACAAAAACCATCGATAAAATCGCATATCACCAATAATGATTTACACCAAGTTAGTGTGATGCCCGAAATAGATCCGTATCCACCGTTACCACCCTACGCTTGCCGAGTGGAGCCACAACTACCTCCACTACCTTCTTTCGCAAGTTATCCTTCAGAACCTTCACCATTTTTGGGTGCAATAGGATCTTTACCGATATTTGCAACTGGCGCTTGTGCTTCATCTCAATTGCAATTGCCTTCGCCTGCACCTGGTTTGTATGCTACAGGTCTTACCTTTCATGGAGCACCTCTAATGCAGCCATTGCCTAAACCGGCATTCTCCACACTATGTGCTGCAGCATTTACGTCATCTTCTCAAAATATAGCGTTAACCACTGCAATGATAGCCCCACCAACGCCGAAACCGCTTGATTCTCCTCGGGATGACAATGACGCATCGGGCAGCGATAAAACATCTATACATGTTGTATCTAGTCCAAGCATTAGTGTGGATTCATATAATGAAGCCAGTAATACAAGGGCTCCTACAAAATTATCTAATGATAGCGATGAAACAAATTTAAGTACAAATACGCAGGAACCGAAATCTCCATCAAAGTCTAAAACTATGACCAAATTCCCAGGAAAGTCTCCAACAAAGAGCCCAGACATATCGCCAAAACAGAGCGATTCAAGTAAGAGTAGTAAACGTTCTAGTAATAGAAGTAGTAGAAGTAATCGCGGGCGTGGTAGATCTAAAAGCCGTGCACACGGTTTTGCTTCTGATTTTCCCGGTAATTCTATTCAAAGCAAACTAGTTGGAACAGTGTACGATTTTGACGAAGAAATAGCTAATGATGGAGTTGATATAAAAGCCTTAAGGCGTCGATCTATCGATGGGCGAGAGGATAGAAAATCAGAACATTCATATAAAGACTCCTCACAGTCTCCTAGTTTGGCAAGTCCTAAACAGTCAAAGTCAAGACCTGCCAACGAATCTAAGGAAATTAAACCTGCTACACCAGAAGTTTCCGAATATTCTCAATCTCCTACAAACGCTAGTACTACAGAAAAACCCGCTGCTTTTTCAGATGTGAGACCAGTTTTACCAGGGCCTGTTGATATGCGAACATATTCTTTTGAAAATCCTGCCCCAGCACCCGGAAATGCCTTGCATAGTCATCTTTTAGCATTTGCCAGCGGTACAGCTGATCAACATTTAGTTGATATAGATGAAGAAGTTGAAAAACAGCTCCACACTGACTTAATGGGAGGAAAACCTGGATCTAAATCTACTAGTTCCCCACAAAAAACATTACCCTCTGAAGCCAGTCAACCAGTGAAAGAATCTTTTACTCCGCAACTTCCTAAGGTCTCGCTTTCAGATTCAAGAAATCAGTTAAAAGTAAAAATAAAGGGTCCATTTTTGGATGCCAATTATTCAGCTAGTTCAGTTCAGCCTGTGGTTCCTCAGCCGCCTCCTCCTACGCATGATTCTAATACGAACATATTTAGCTCATCCAGTGGCGCTTCTTCGTCTATGATGACAGGATCTACGAATTTACGACGCATGCGTAAGAAAGAATTATTACGACAATACTGGACCCAAGACATGAATATGGATGACCCAACAAATCTATCAACGATAGGAATACAACCTCCCCCAGCTGCGCCTCAACCGTTAGCCAGAGCTGTAATAACAATTCCGAAAGCGGTAGCTTCGATGACGAGCATACCTACTAGAGAAGATTATAAAATATGTGAAACACCTATTGAGAAGAAAAAACGAAAAACTACAAGTGGCCTATCTAGAGAACTGAGACATTTGGAGGTCAGTATGAATGATGATGTTGATACATCAGATGATATGAAATTATCAACCATAGCTGGAAATGCGAGCCAAGTGCATAAAAGGCGAAGTCGTGTATCTACTAAGCCGAACAGATCAAATGCCACATCTCCTGTTGCTCCAAAACTAAAAATAAAGATTAGCTCTAATGTCGTTCAGCAAGTGAACGAAGAGCCGCCAGTATTCCATTTCCGGCCTCCAAAAAAGCGATTGACTAGCATTCCTAAGCCTAGCTTTGAAGATTTACGCCGCGAAAGTATGAAATATCGACGCAAGGTAATGGCCGATTTCGAAGAGGATGAAAAAGTAAAACATAAGACCAATAAAACCGAAAAACGGAAGAAAAAGAAGGAAAAAAAGTCTGAGAAGGAAAAGCTCAGAGTAGTGAACAGTGATAGTGATAGTGCTACCAAATTGATTATAAAGATAAAGAGGACAAAAGAGGAGGAGCGCAGCGACAGAGCCCGGGGAGCCGTCGCTGCGGCCGCTGCGGCCGCCGCGGCGCCCGAGCCGGCCGTCGACCCCTTCGAGCACTTCGACCCGACGGCGCGCGACCCGCTGGCTATCGATTCCCCCGTGTGTTCCGAGAACTCGAGCGCTGTGCGTAAAGTTCGAACTGCTAAGGTGACTCCTATTCGATTAAAATTAGCGCGAACCTCTCAAGGTTCCGGTTATGTGATGAAGGAGGCGGGCGGGGGGCCCTCCCAGAGTGCGGCGCCCGCCTCTCCTCTGCCGGTTGCCGTTAGTAAACATTGTGAAGTGAGATGATATAAACCTCGTGGTAAAAAGAAAAAAAAAACCTAAACAGTGAACTTTCATATAAGCTACGAGTCAATGTACGATTTTGTGTATAGTAACTTTAAGTATATCTGTATGTTTTAAGTAATAATACTTCTTATTATAGACATAGTTAATCATATTATTTATTTGTATAAATGGAAAGCTCAATGTTTAACTTAAAGTTAATATAAGTTGTAAAATGTTGTACATTGAGTGCTGCACAAGTAAATTGTAATGTAGTATAATAGTATCATTTTTTGTTAAGGTTACATGTTTACTGTGTGCCTCTTAATTTTGAATCTCACTTATTCATCATAATTATTTTATTATTATATATTATAATCACAATTGACATCACAGGCTTCTCATATCCTCGAGGACTCATGTTTTGCCTTTTGGTACTGTTACAAATTTAATTATTAAAATTTCTAATAGGCATGGATATTGAATAACTTTACATGAACGTAATATTTTTTTATTATGGATGAATTTTATTATCATTAAAAATGTCCTATTATTGTTTTATAAACAAATTTCGAAGCTGGACTTCTAAAATATGTATATAATTATTTTCTTTACTTATTGAGACTAACTGTTTTCTACTTATTAACTAAGATTGATTAAATGTGCGTACTGTTATTTTTGAATTTTTCATACTTGTAATATGATATTGATGCAAAAGCAAGGTACTCTAATGTTTAATCGGTCTTATTTTGATACTGAGATTTTTTTAGTCATGATTTTCATGTTTTGAGAGTGTTTAGCTGTTTCACTGCCAGCCATTGTTTGTTTATTAATCGTGTGTAAATATAGAAATAGGAGAAAGGAGAAGCTATTGGATGGCTGTAAGAAATATTTTTTGTTCTTCCGGCAGACTATGTTAGTTCATTGTTGGCCATAGGCCATTCCTAATTGACTGAGCTCTGGAGTTCTGAAATATTTGCGCATCACATTCGACCGGACAATATTTTAAATTTACAACATCTGTTGAAATCTTGCTGGAGAATTATCAATCATGTTTGATCTTTATTGTCAAATAAAGTGTTAGCAAAGGAGAATCCAACTTACCCAAGAAATTCTTATCAAACATAACTAAAACGTAGCACTATACCCATGTACCGAAATGTTTGAAACTGTCCTAAATATATTCATGTAAAGTAATTGATATAAATGCAAATGTTTTCTAAGAAATGGTAAATTCCTTGTTATAGCAAACTATTTAATTAAATAATCGCTTAGATCTTTTTAACACAATTTTGGCTATTTGTAAAATTTCTTGCGTGTTCACTGTCTGCTAAACATTAACCAGATTTTATCAGAGAGTCTTGGATCATTAATTACCGAACAAATATTATTACGGCGCGTCAAAAATTATGATCTAGAATTTCTATGAAAAATAGGACATTTTTGGTCGCTGTGGAAGTTGACAAGTTGGAAGTTTAAAACAATGTTGACACACTTTGTTACTTTTTATAGTGCTATTATGTTGCTACAGAATAAATTCCTTAATGATGCTAATAAAATCGTTTCTTACATGTTGTCCAAAGACTTCTCCTTACTCCGGTAACATATTTACAGGGCACCAATGTGTATCCACCAAAGATTTATAATCATGGTTACTTTGCAGAGAGGGCATTATTAACTTTCATTTATATAACTTTTATTTGTTAAATTAAACAAAATGCGAATTTTCAGTGTCGTATTTAAGAAGCATAACATTTGATTCCAATTAATAGGTCTCATTTCTGATGAATGAATTGTTTATTTTTTTCTTACATACTTAGTCTCAATTTGCATATAATCTATACAAGTATATACATAATAATTGTGTAAAAAACTTCATTTGAATTTAGTCAAGGTTTTTGGACTGATTGGTTCGGATATTCGATTTTATGTAAGAAGACTATTTAGTACTTTGTGCAATATTTGGCAATACTCATTGTGTATAGTCACTGTTGAGAGAATAGCTTTGGGTAATTTAGATGATAAGCGCATCACAGTCACTTTTTTGTAATCTTCATTAGAACATCATTTTCATTACACTGTGCATAACATTTCAAGCTTTCGCCAATTGATCAAGGCCTGTGGTTGGTATTGTAATACATATAATATAAAAAACAAATGCAATAAATTACAAATTTCATTAGAATCACTGTTTTGTTTTGGGTGCTATTTATTTTGTACTTTCACAAACAATCTGTATAAACCACATTTAAAAATGCGTTTGCCTACATGATTTCAAGAGTATGTACGTATACATAGTAACCTCTCTGTAAATAAGTAGAAGTTTTACAAGTTAATGAATAATCTAATGCCACTATGGCATTCTTTAAGTATCCGTCATGTAAGATAGAACAAAGTTTAATTAGGAAGAAATCAACACACAAATAATGTATAAGTATATGAATAAGATACTTTTAAAGTAGCAAACTGCAAAATAGTGCACTTAGATATGGTTTATTTTTGCATTTCAGAGTATATGTATAGGCGGTTACCTCAGACAGTGAAATTTGTATGACATTAGATTTGATATATTAGATTGTACATATATTGTGCCGCGCGTTAATATAATATTTTCATTGCTGAATTTGACTTGCTGATCTATTGATCAAGTTTCCATTAATAATATTTTTATTATTCCTATTGCTCTAGAGCCTTTAAAGGTAAAAGGTAATAAGCCTAATAAGTTATGAAACATTGACACGTAGAAAGTGATACGATCAAATAACAATGTATATAGGAATATACTGGGATAGCTGCTTTGTAAATATGAGTACGTTAGAAAACTTTGCAGTTTAATTCGCATATTTAAATTTGCACCTATTTAAACCTGCGATTTATCGTTCTCCTAGTATTCCACACATGTTATTAAGTCATAACAACGACATTCACTACCCCTTAATACACTCGGTATTATTATTTTCAATGGGTGGCTAATGTTTTCAAACTTCAGCTCTCGGTAAATGTTTATTTAATTACGTCCAACTAGGGCACATTTACACATCAGTTGCGTTCATCTTATAAACATTTCTTATGAAACTTGACAAGACAATTGTGCATCAACAACAAATTTTACGATTTTACGTTTACGAGTATTTTACGATTAGGACTACTGCAAAAATTGGTCATTCGGCACAGGTGTTGAAAGTTGTCCAATTTTTACAATGACAGCTACTTACACTTATTACTGCAACCTACACATTCAGTCATTACACGCGTGTTCAATTCAATACTCATAAAACTTAAAGATACATCACGAAACGACCATTGCAAAATTTTAATACTACAATAGTACCTTCGCTAGTGACCCGCCTGAAGTGGTTAGCGTTGCTCGGCTATGTTCCGACGAACATGAAACCACTGCACACTCGCGGACGTGATTTCAAATGACCATACCTTGTTACACCCCTCGGTATTTAAAAATTCAATGAATCGTTTATTGTACACAAGCGAACTCGTACCGGACAAAATTTGAAAATAGAATGTCGTTGGAGTTACAACTAACATCAAAGCATTTAAAAATAATAAAGTAGGTATTTAACGCGATCAACAGCAGAATACATTTATATGAGACATTCCATATAATAATAATTGGCTCTTTTTATTTTTAAATATCGGGTGATCTGCTTGCCAAACAATCATAACTACTTGTATCAATTTTGAGACGTAAAAAAATAAATACGCGCCTATTGGAAGCGCGCCTTGTGCTGTAATTATATGAGTTGTAACTTATTTTATTTATTATTTTGGTATATACACTGGGGCTATACATCAAAAACTTTGTAAAATATCACATATCAATCGTAATCATGTGTTACCATAAATTACAAATAATTATTGTAATTAACATTAACTCAACCTGAGCTCATAGAAGCTGATGTATATAGATATTAGCGGGGAGTGTAATTTTGATTTAATTTACAATTTTCACTACAGTTCTCACAATGGAGACAGTTGTATCTCAAATTTGTTTTGTGCTTTACATTTATAAACACCAACAATTAATGCAACCCTTTATCATTGTATTCGACTGGCATTTTTTTAAACATGCTGTTTGTATTAATACCATTATCATGTGCAAATTGTTTGAGTGCCGCTTCCTTCCGATTTATGATCGTTAAACGTTTACATTGATAGACGTATGTTGTACGAGTATGTCATGTAAAATATTTTGTGATAACGATCTTTTTCAGTGCGGGTTCGGAGCAAGTGACTATTGTAAATAAATAGATTTTAATAAAAATAGTGTTATAATGATATACGTTAGTGTGAGCAACGTTCTCGAAGAACATGTAAAAGGCCGTAAACGCGCTTGATAATTACGCGGCTCGTGTTGAAGCGTCATAAATAATGTCGAGTAGTGTAATTAACGAACCCCGACTTAGAGCTTAATTATAAAGTTAGTAATTTTTAATATT
>DWEL01000088.1:0-12443 GCA_018245955.1 Myscelus nobilis
TAATGTTTCAATACCATCTTTTTATGTAATAATACAATTAAAAAAACGATATTATTACACATAGAGGTATTATTGGTACAAATAGAATTGTAGCCGCAAATTTCATTATATTAAAAGAAACAAGTAAAATATATAAAGTGTAATGAAAGGAGATTATGATTGTTTAAAGGAAATTTCGGCCACTTGCGTCTAAAATTAAATTGTAGTATTGCAAATTAAACTCATGGTTTTTTTAATTCCTTCTAGTAAAGTGTAAGGTAATATGTAACATCTAAAGGGTCAACATGCTATATAATTATCTGATTTCTATCGGTTGAAAAGACTATTGTATACATTTGACACTGCCTTTCATGTAATATTTTTGTATTTTATGAAATCAGTCTGATTTCTATACTGCGTTTGTCGATGTTTTATATTGCATTTTACTAAACTTTAATGAACTAAAATTGTAATTGAATGATCAAATTATACTATCATACACGTTCTGTGAATGATTTATAAAATTATAAAGATATACATATATAACGGATGATATAAATATGCAAAATAAATTTATAAAGTGTACCATTATTATAATTATTTGTAAACGTAAACTATTATAGTAACTAAAACGTTTTTGGAAATTCAACTTTACCCATTTCGAAACTGCATATTGTGTTTTGCTATCTGAGAGTATTTGAAATGATACACTCATATCACACCACTAAAATTAATGCATTGAATTATGACTTTGTTTAGTTCCATATTATTTACTATGTAATGGTTGTCGTAGTCTTTTATTTTAACTTTGAGATATATTATTTAAGCATTTGGAAAGTTATTTAGTTTTAATTATTATTTTTGTTTCAATTTTTAAACGTTTATAACATTGAATTATTAATAAGCATTATATCAAAAGTATTACTCACCTCAATGATATATTATTCTTAATTTTAATTGGAGATGTAGTTGCAGTTACAAGCTAGAGGAAAACATCACACAAGATCTAGGATGCATAAAAAATCATTCCATGTACTACAATGTTATGTATTATTTAAGGGAGACTGATTTATACAATTAAGTGTTGTAGTTTAAAGCTAAGGACCTATTTTGGAAGGAAGCAACTTTTGCGAAGAGTAAAAATAACCTCATTCGAATATTACACCTAGATTTATAATGATAATTACCTTCGATATTGTTCAAACTAATGCGATTAGTACAGAGAAAGTACTAGAGATTTGCATCAACCGTTTTTCGGATACATAAATCCTCTTTCTATTCGCTAATTTGAACATTGAATTATGTATTAAAGTTTAAATCGTGAAATATTGTAAATGCTTTTTAGATTTGACCCAAGATCTGATCGATAGTAACTGTAACTGTACTGGATTACTGAAATATATTGAAATAAATAGTATACCTGTTTCTTATTTATTTTATTTTTAATTAGAATGTACCGTCGGGGATTGGCGATCGACGTTGCGGGATGTCGCTTATCTTCAATCTGAAGTTTGGTAAACTAGGCCATAATTAATTATGTAAGATTAATGAAATCTTGCTACTATCAAATTGTGATTGATTTTAAAACAACGGAATACACAATATCTTCAAATTATCTATTTAAAAAACAATATCATATTGCTAGACACCGTGATCCCCTGTTGGGTGTAAGGACCGATATTCATGACATTGTTCGTTGTCTTGTTAGCGTCACTTGCTTGCCGTGTCTTTTTTGGAGTTTGGCGCGCGTTCTGCACGCTCGTTTGACATGTTCCAATTTCGTATTACTCCATGAAGCTCCGTAGATGGCCACAGATTGGCCAATATCTACTCGTATTACGTGTCATGTACTCGACTGTGTTTTGTCCTAATAAATAATAAAGTATTCTTTTTGGGGCAGGGACCTGTCGATAGAAGGTACTCGTATATTAGAAGTTACATTTTATAGTTTATCTGTTGTAGAGCTAACTGAAGTAATTAACTTAATTTAGTATAAGTATAAAGTAATTAACTTAATAAGATGAATTTTGATATTTATTTTCAGTTCATTTGTGAACTTGTTGTTTACTGTATAAATGCAGTACCTATTTGGAAAATGTTTTTTTTTGAGAGTACGGCGTTACTGAATATGCGGGTTCTTATAATTTTTTTCACTGCCAAATATGACTCTATCTCTGTAACTGTCGGAGACTTGGGATCTCGTTGCCGTATGATACTACAGTGTGGATGGTGTAAAACATTCTTAAACTTATCACAAAGTTTAATCCGGACGTAATGTTTACTGGTTATTGCATAAGGATAATTAAGCTCTTGAAAGTTCCTATTTGCGTTATAATGTATCGTCTAGGGTAACATGAAAATATTTGTATATCTATGATTCTAAATATTTAAACTATTAGGTACTGTAGTCCCTACATTCCTCAGTCCTATGTTCTAAAACGACGACAGATATCGTGCTTTAGATTTAAGTTTAGTTTGTACACAAGTACCTTCGACAAAGGACTACCACGAAGTCGATCGTGCTCTCACAATATGCTCTATCTTAGTAGGAAACATTTTCATCATGTCACGACAATACGAAAATTTACTCGCAAAATGTTAGAGGCAGATGTGAGCGTCATACCCGTTGCATGCGATTGTGACATTTCTTCTATAATACTCTGGGCGCGGTGAAAGGCTCTACTTATGGTTTACAAATGCTATTGTATTCAAAACAATGATTCTGAATACATAAAAGTAATATTACACGGAAGACTTCGAGGGAGGTACCGATCTAATTGGATTTGTTACCTATAGGAATCTACGTAAAACGAGTCGATTGCCATTTAAAGGGCATGCTCTTGTTAGTGTTACTCGATCAAGCTACGTAGAACTATCGATAAAATCTAATTAAACCTCTCACCAGATGTCTAGGTGAATGAAGGAAATTTCGCTTCCTCGTAATATCTTCTAATGGTTTGCAATTGCACTTCAGTGTTCATGGAAGTCGTTTAGGTACTAGGTAGCTACCTGTATATGTGTGTATTGTTTATAACCCGATAATAAATTGCGATGGTTTAACCTATGAAGCAATTTGACACTGCATACCAACCGATCGATATTACATAAAATATGGAATAACAAATCAATAACTAACGTAGCCGCACAATTATAACGGTTCGGCCAATGTTGCTTTAGAGCAGTAATTGTTAATTCGACACAGTTCCGTACATAAATCACACCTAGTTGCAGCAAGAGGTAAATCTCTACAATTTATTATACATTATGGCACGCAACATCCGCGCCGTACCGGTCCCCCGTAATCGCATTTGAAAGACAGGAAGTAAGTTCTACATATCACTAACAGAGATAGTACTAAATGTATCGGCAAACGCTGCTCGGTTAAGGTTACAGAAAAATTGGAACCGTGTAATTATTGCAGTAGTTGTGTTGTTCCGAATTGCGATCAGTCAGCTGTCGGCACATGCGGCCATTGCACGCGAGTCGCGCGCGCAGCGACCTATGTTTCCTGTTTTCGCGCTACGAAATAATGCCGCGCGCACTTCAAACGTACCGGTATCAGAAATAAACATAAATCTCGAATTTCGTCAGTGTATTTTATTTACATTACGGGGATATTCATTTACGCTTTCTTCGCATGTTGTATCAATTGCTAATGCTACTTCAAAGTAGCATAATCGGATGTGTTACAAAAATGTGTCGTATAGGATAACCCGAAAATGACGATGCAAGTGTTTGTGGATGAAAAATAGTGGATCCGTATTAATGTGTCGTGTTCTGTGGATGTTGCTGAAGACGGAATTAATTATAATTTAGCCAAAGGTCAGTTGATCTTATTATACTCTGTGGTAGTTATTGAAACTTGATACATAATTTAAAATTTAATTTTTCTTGACAGTAGTTTCAGTGTTCATAGTACCTATACTATGTATAAAGACATAATTTGAATTTCTTCCGAAGGGTGGGTATATTATAATACAACGTTTCTATCTGCATGTTGAATATTTATTTTATTTATATTATACCTGCAGTATATTATAACAAAACATCAGTAAATTAAAAAAAAGTGGATTATAAGTTTCAGTGAATTTCTGTTCTTTTCTCTTTAGCTGAAAATTAATAGTACATTGTCAAACAGAAAGTATTGATATCTCGTAAAAAATACTCTGATGTAAAAAAGTGCAATAAATGATCTCAATGGAGCAGCTGAGATTTTGTAATTTATCGTTTTTTAAAACTTAAATTTATTTCATTTTCTGATTTTGATTTAATATTTTGAAGGCTTATTTTTACTTTCATTGGGTCTCATCGCAAGGTTTCACTATTCCCGAGTCTCTTATAAGCAAGTATGAACGTTATACTACGATTATATCTTAATTTCAAACCCTTAAAATACTTAGCGGTAGCAGTTTAATAATAACCTGTGGTTTAATTTAAGCCAGGTACATATAACAAGAAAATAATGTATCCACTTATGTTTATAGTTCATATTAATGGTTTACTACTTTCTTCAATCACCTAAATTTATACTATCGGAAAAAACCTTTTCGACTTTTTCAGAAGATATTCACAAAGCATTTAATCATTTTATTCTTTATACGGCAAACGTAAAGCGTCTACCTACCTAATCGATTTGTCATCTTGGGATTTAATTAAACATGAAATATGGTACATAAAGTGTAAAGTAATATAATGTGAGTGCGTAACGGAGTTATAATATTTTAAATATTATCGATGTCATTCTTTCAATACTGTTTATGTAATGAAAACTGTAGTCTAATTTATTACCGACTATTACTCGCTAGACTATAACTATTATATTTTAGTCATTTAAATTTTAACTTTGTAACTGATATAAGTAAGTGCTTATATCTGTTATAAAGTTGTACTTTAACAATATATAGTGTTGAACATTATATTACTGTTATGTAATTATGTTTGTATTCAAGCTTGTAGAGTAAATTATGCAAGTTATGTCAGTGTTGGCGGGATGATATCCGTTATTTTAAACGATAATGCTATTACTCTTTTTTATGTTGACGCCAGCTAACTGTTATAACGTAATGAACTGATTGAACTTTTTTAAACCAAATTTTGTTAGTAAAGGTTCGATCGGCTGAAATCAAATTATATCAGATTATTTTGAATCTATTTCAACTAGATATGTCTATAATACACGGTAACAGCTACCAGTGCGCTCTATGCTATTACTACAAAGAACTATAAAAACACGTAGCAAAAATAATGAGGCCACTCCAATTCTCAAGGTTCCACAACTTCACGTAGACATGTATGTTATCGTCGAGTTTCAAAAAAACCTCTCAAACATTTATATCCGGATAAAGATTATTTCAATGATTTGACAAATATCACTAATCTCTTCGCCAATCGCTTACAGGAGCAATGGGTTTATAATAATTCTTTTTAATGACGAAAATGCCCTTAATTATGCATCCCCGAGAGATTTTAAGATTTTAAAATATTACTCACTGGCCAGTGTTAAAAAATAATTTTCTATTGTTTTACGACTCTAGAATATAGTACGATATGTGAGCCGATTAGTATATTACGTGTGTGTTGTTATATATTATATAGAAGTGTTATACGTAAAGTGCATTGTGTTTCACTTTCTTTGATATTGTAATATTTATTCCAACATGTCCTGAAGATCGCACGCTAGACTCTTTTTGTCTCACAATAAAGCGGTTATGACATTGCATTGATCCAAAAATATTATAGCATAAACTGATGTTTTCATCGATTCAATGTTGTAGGAAGTGGATATTAAGTTCGCATTAGGCATAGTGGCAACTTGCAGAACGAATTCCGAATGAGGCCCGCTTGAGATCCCCCGACCTTCGACTAACTATAGTCGCAGAATCGAATCGTTGTGTCTCATAACTGTAAAGTAAAACTAGTTTGGTAGTCGGCTGTTTCTCTAATAGGATCGGACGCGTTCTGTACGATAGACGTTCTTTCTATATCTTTTCTCGGGACACTCCCATTGTAGGACTTGGAGCAGGCCTCGCGGCCTGGCTCTAATTTACGTCTCATCCTTCTTCAACGGCTGTCCCTTAAATTTCCTCGTGTAATATCTGCTTTAACTCGTCTATTTTCTAGAGGAAATAACCTGATTAAAAGCCTTGAATTAGCTTGCTGTACGTAATTTTTGGTATGCTTTTTAAGTCCTTATGACGGAATCGGAAATTCACCTCTACATGAATACTTTTTTATTATTATATACTGGTAGGTAACCTGTGTGGTTATCTATACGGCGAATTGCACAATCGCCGTAAATAAGGCTTTGCAGTAGTAAACCAGAAATGATTTGTATACCGTGTTTTGTCTATTCGATTTTGGTTTCTAAATTGCTACATTGCTCAATTTCTATGCAAACTCTTCTAACACTATCATAAATATTCAAGCTTTTGATTTGTTGAAGTAATTGGATTTATGTAATTTTGTTTTGTGAGTCCGACATTCAATACTTCGGTTAGAGAATTATTTAGTTCAATGATAAAATAGTGGCTGTTCCGACGTAAGAGTTAAAAAATCGGTATCAACTCAAGTGTTTTATTATCCATTACCAACACGATCTAAGAATAGCTCAGTAGACAGGTGATGATTACAATTTTATATTAATAGCTGATACGTCGCAATTCATTTGATTGCGTGAGATCTGTTGCAATAAAATGGAAGGCAATAAAATAAAGATTCATTTTATGGGCACTCAGAGATTTCTATCGTGTCGTCCGTATGAAACGGCAAAACTGTTTTTTCACACGCGTTAAGATTGATAGCAAATAAGGCGAAGGCGTTCCACGGCGCGCTCGTACAGCGATGCTACACTTGACGTTTTTTACTGCGATTTAACGATTACTTCGTATAAAGACCGGATAATGTTGTCAGTAATGTAAACTTGTATTTGTTTTAGAAATTAAGTTATTGCAAGGGATGTATTTGAAAGTCTTGACTATGGCAAATAGAAGAGAGCTCGATTTCATTGCTAATTTTTCTGTGGTATTGTAATTAACATTTAAACTGAAACACTTCATATGCTTTGATTACTTTTTGTTAAAAAAATATTTCATATCGTCATAGTAATTACTATGAGTCGTCGAATCGCAATGTTTGAACTGGTAATGTGCCGTAAGCCGTTGAGGCACCTTTCAGGTTGTGTCCTCCGGAGGCTGAATAAATATTTACTTTTCTTGCTGGGAGCACTCGCGAAATGACGAATCGTATTGCTTAAGCAAAATATATTTCAAGAGGAATGCGCGAGTGCTAGGTATTGACTTGAATGGTCTCGAAAGTTACTTACTTTTGTAGCCGAACGAAGTATTGTCGCAGTAATGACATATTTTTTGCGTAGGCAGCTCCGTTATAGTCTGTTTGTTGATGACAATCTTGAATAATGTGTATGTTTATAAAATGTCAGAGGTACAGAACCTCTGACCATATAATAATCAATATAAGTAATTGTTCTAAACTTCAGAAGGCATCATTTCTAATGAGTGGTTTAATTCGTTTTACAACGTTTAATAATTAATATTGAATATTAAGTTAATTATTTTAATATTAATAAAATTGTAATACATGATATGACCAGATTAGAAATCGTTAAGACTGGAATATTTTAGATAGTATTTTATTGTTCATACGAATAGATAGTTTAAACAAACATGTCATAATCTCTCTCCGATAAATATGGTATTCAAGAATAAGTTCAAGGGTGAGCTCGGTATAATAACCGGGTAATCGTAGCTAAATAGCCGTCACCTCATTGTTGTGGGCTCTCGACGCATGTCTGTCAGCTGTCGACGCTGAAGGGAACAAATCGTTCACACCCGAACTACTTTGACCCATCGCACTTAACAAAAGATAACTACAGGCCACAACGTTACCTCTTTAAAAACGCTTAACGTTATTGAAGGATGAAGAGAGAAATAGTTCGTTAACTTTTTATGTAATATTTTTCACATTTATGCTTTGTTTTAAGCATTAATCACCGAAGTCCTTCTGTTTTGTTCATTTTAACGAAATATTTACTATTTACGATGTCTAGGATAGATTCCGTAATTCGTTATTACACGTCATAAACAGAACTATGTAAGGACATTTGATAAAAATGTACATTTTAAATATTAATGATAATATGCTTACAATTATAATTGCTTATCTTAATTTAGTGGGAGATAGACATTATTCCCTAATTACCTCATAATTATTGTTGTTTTCAAAATTCGCATGTACCGGAAATTATAAAACAACGTGGAACGGATATTAATAATATAATTCAAATTACATTACGGAGGTAATTTAATACGGCGGTGATACTGCGGCAGGTGGAAAGCGGAACTTAAAGCTGTTACTTTGTTGTTACAAATACTTAAAGGGGAAACTATGTGCATCTGTTAGGAATTATGTGCACGGTATATTCATGTTTTATGCGTATATACTAAATATGGTCTAGAGTTGCACTCTATAATGTGGTCCATATATAAGGTAGTCTATATTTCTACCAGTCTGTATTAAGGCAGAGCCTGGCGATAATTTTCACACAGTTTACCATAGTTTCAGAGTCTGTTACAGGGGATTTTAAATCGTATTGATATTTTTTAATTTAAGTACTTATATAGGTACATAACCATACCATTTTAAGTTACCTGATACTGTGTAAAAAAGCCTCAAATAAAAATAAAGCTAAAATTATTAAGCCAACAAAAGTAAAATCAGTCGCTGTTAGTACATCATAATAATAAATTGTGCTGTGCATGATTTTGTTTGATGTCGGCAATTTACCAGAATATGACGCAAGCATGAAAAGATCACGTTCTTATGATTATAGTGCGGAGTTGAAAATAATTATACTCGTTATAACTAATTTTAAGTGAATGATAGTCTGGGAGTAATGAGGACTCGGAGATCTGTTTAAACGAAACTAAGTAATGAGCAGCGGCTTGACTGGAATAGTGACGGGAAATGATAAAAATATAGCATCTCTTAAAAATTCCTGTTCACATACGAGTAACATCAATTTACCTTTGCCTTTACTGTTATTGCTATTGAAATCCATCGCGTGTCCTCCTTTATTTAGCCATTTCATTTAGCCCTTAAAGGTACCACGTCTGGTTCGCCATTAGAGGAACACTGAATCTGCCCTTTGTAATCTTCAGATTATTAATGACGTATAAATAAACAAACCGTATTTTCCCAGATATAGTAAATGGTTTACATATTTCTAATATTTTAACAATTCAAGTATGTAATCTATACACATTCGTTTAAATAGGTACTCTGCCAAATATTAGGCAATGGTACGACTATGTTCATAGCTTTACCATAAGCTATTAACTTTTAAATAGTCAGGTTGAAATAGAGAATTTGCGTGTATTAAATTAATTCCTCGTATGTAACCTGCATATTGGAACCTGCAACGTATTTAGTGATGTACATAGGATAATAGAAATGAAAAACATATATCCAAGTATAAATGGCAATCTTGAGGAAACACGGTGTTGAGCATAAGAACTGGAAAGGAGGTCTACATAATTTTTTGGTAATAAAACATATCTTCAATCTACGGGAAGGGAAGTGGTACTGGACTGTTCATTTGAATTCCGCGAGGGGTCATGCTTCACTTATCGTTAGTAGCTAGGTACTCAACCCCACCCAAGTTTGAACTTTAACTTTTGCAACGCTAATATATATTTAAGCTCATTTCTCAAATTGTACATAATGAATACTAAAAGGACACTAAACTTTTAGTAATTTGCTATGCTAATTTTTACTAGCTCACCATGGCCTCGCGCGTGTTATGTTAATGTCATGCTAATGATGTACTCGAGATGCATAGTTTTGACATTTTAGTCAAGTCCGTAAGTGTTTTAGAACGCGTAAATTATAATTATACAAAATTGGATTTGAAGTCCATTAGTCTTATTAATTAGAATGAATCATGTGCCGCCATAATAATGTCACGACTTTCATAGGTGGTATATGTATTATAGGAATTTGAGATATTAATACTCGTTTTTCTAAATAAAAAACTCAAGGTTTGGTTACAACGTACTATAACTGGAAATTTTTGTTGCAGCGGGTGAAAATAGAAAGAATTTATTTCGGAACGTATAGAAATGTTTGGTAAAAACATTGCATGTGTACCTTGTAGGTATTAGAGCCGGGCCATCGTTAATTTTCGAATTCGTCACAGCTCTGGGGAAGCCGTTATGTTGCAAGCAATCATTGTGACTGGAATTTCAGATATATAGATATATATGGAACTTCAGATATGTATAGGACATATGAGTGTATAAGCAGGTATGAAAAATATTTAAAGAAAACTCAACAGTCAATATCATGTTCATTTTCATTGATAATGTAAAATTGGCGTCAATGTTGTTATTTAATGCTCTTGTCTGTGGAGTAACAGAAGCAAGTCGGCACTGATATGACTGGGCAAATAAAATCTGGTTCGCAGTCTTATGATTTGTAAATACTCATGAACTTATTAATTTATTATTAATTTTAGAATCATTTTGACTGTAAAGTGCGCGTAAGTTTATGTTTTACCAATTAAATGTCACTGTAGCTACCGTATCGCAGTGATTTAATACAAGTAGTTCGTAGACACGCTGGCATGGCTTTGTAATTACGTTTTCAATGCAGTGGGACCAATTAATTTGAAACAGCAACACCGATTTTCAGATAGTGATCTTGAGCAGTTTAGATAAGTATCAAGTAGACAGGTTATTACACCTGCACTTAGCTCCTACATGATAAACATATTTTATGCTGTTTAAAGTTTGATGGCAAATAGGCACTAGAATCGATCTATTCGTTGTTAAAGGTACATAACCATTGCGGGAGAGACTCACTCTCAGCTGTGAGATTTAATATGGATTATAGGCAAAGTAATTAAGTGAGTTTTGACTAACCGCAAATTTTGTTATATTTAATCGTGAACGATTTTCAAACAAGTATAATTTGTAATGTGTCGAAATATTTAGTTACTAAACTAATTTTCGTAAACTACCGTTCAGAAGTACTGACTTGTAACCTATCAAGCTACGTTGTAAGCTATAACTGTCAGTTAAAAAATCATATTGCTGTCCTACATATGCATGTATACCTATGAACTTAAACGTATAAAAGCAGCCGTTTTATACTAGACTAGCGACCCGCCCCGGCTTCGCACGTGTGCAGTGCTGATACTGAATACACTACAGATGAAGTGTGAACGTATTATACGTGTAAACCTTCCTCTTCAATCACTCTATCTGTTAAAAAAAAACCCGCATCAAAATCCGTTGCGCAGTTTTAAAGATTTAAGCATACAAAGGGATATAGGGACAAAGAAAGCGACTTTATTTTATACTACGAGTATGTAGTGATTATCGCCACTGTGTCGTACACTGGAAGAGTCGTAAGTGTGGACAATTATACAGTTGTCGAGATTCTTATTTCGATTCCGTGCATATTGTAGTGCATAAAGTAGTAACTTTACATCAGGTAATTGTCGAATCTTCCCATTGATTATCAGGAACTTGGCAGCAATGTGATAATGAAGCATGGAAACAGTAATTTCACGGCAGGTTGCTTCTCTACAAGTGATAATGACGTTAAGAGACGAGTGGAGTGAACCGGCTGGAATGTTCGTAGGACGAAAACATACATGCTTGTACATAATTATAATTTTGACATCACCATATTACATTTTCATTTTGGATAAATTATGAAATAAATTAAAATATATTAAATGAGATTTCGGGAACCTGGTAATATTAAAAGTGATATATATTTTATTACTGATGTGTTTAAATTTAATGAGATATAGGTACACAATATCGGAGGCATATTTTGCGCTTAAGTTATAAGCATCTATAAAAGATGATCGAAATAAGATCCAAGCCATAGGCAATAGAATGGCAATTTCATTATGCTGTTAATTCTGTATCTTTAATTATATTTGTGTACATATTACGTAGAGCGATATTTTATAAGGTTTTGTCGTGTATGCGTAAAATAGTTTCTATTTAATCACCGCACTGTACTTAGCGTCGGTCGTTTCTAAGTGCGGATAGCTTGCACCGCAGGGCGAACTAGAAAGCGGCGACAAGCCCACTCGCACATCCCACTGTAGTCGCTTTACGTAGAGCACTCACCTTTTACCCACTGACCTGCCTACCGAGCGAGATGTGACCGCTTGCCTCCCACACTTCCGATGTAAAACGGAAATTCATCGCTTCCACTCTTTTACACTATTGCTACGTGAGAAAAGAATACAATACGTATAAAAGGAATATTTAGATATGGAAATTTTAGTTTGCGTTTTCATTTGTAAACGAAAAATTCAAGTGTGATTATCTATCTATATATATGTATGTAGGAGATTTACAGCGATATATTGACTCATCACGACATCTCTGGAACCAGAATACCTAGAGACTTGTTTGGTAGAAGAA
>DWEL01000089.1:0-12400 GCA_018245955.1 Myscelus nobilis
ACCGCGTGGTCGCATCGACTCCATATTGAATTTTCATAGCAGACAATAATATCGCAAGCCACATTCGCTGTTTCCACTGAGGAACCCCGCACGCTTATTCACAGAAGAATACGCAAATGAAAATGATATTATGACCTTTATTTTCACCAATCAAAATTTACATAACAAATGATAATTTAATGTTCAATTCATTACAGCCATGTAGCTTTAATATCTTTAATAACAATAAAAAGTACAGTAAATATAACACGTAGCTAACTACAGCAACTAAAGTAGGTACTGAAGTTAGCTACGTGTTATATTTGCTGCTTCAATATTGGGAAAAGTTATTTATATTTACTTAAAATGCAATGTATTTTAATTACCCTAATCTTGATCGAATCTCCGTGCGAGCCTGATTGAATTTCCGGACGAGGCTATCGTCGTATTTGCGAAGCGCTGTGGGCGCTCGTTTCGCTCGCCCGCCTCTACGGCTCACTGGCCTGTGACGTCACAGCATGGATTACATTTTTTTATTATCTACTACTATAAACCTTCACTACTAAAGTGTTATTAGCTGTTTTTGCACGAAATACACCAATAAAAGTTATTTTCTTTTACCTTCATCTCTAAGCATGAAAAATAAGTAAGTTTGAACCTATTCAATGAGTATTTCAAATCGAATGACTGTCTCATGATATGACGTGTGTTAAGTAAGTATGACTACATCATATAAGCTACTAATAAAAATAACAAAATATTGCCCGCCGCAGTCTAAGCGATGGGGTAAAGTAATAGGATTCGTGTAAGGGTCTATGATGGATGCGATGGATAACAAGCATCGCAATTTGTTTACCCTCATCGATTTAATAATACTGCTTTCCGCAACGTAAAAGCCAGGTTTTCGTATCTTATTCATTCACATCAAAAATCCCACCTTTCAAAATTGCCAACAATCAAAATAAATTTTACCAAGGAGCCAACTTTCTAGACGAAGTGGAACACAGATTTTATAAAAAAATCCTAAATTTAAAATATAGAGCTTTATGCTATTTCACCTTCGATACAGATAAGTATTTATGCCTATTATCCGTTTAAATTAAATGTTTTAAATGTCATTTTATGCGTTCAATGCGAAATTAACCTAATAGTAATCTGTCCAATGTAACTATTGATAAACGATTTTAATTTGTTTTCAAATTTCCTGAACTTCTACCTGACATGGAGACTATATAACAATACATAATATGTATTTATATACATATTATGTCATCCAGGCTTTTTATTCGTGACATTGCACGTGAAAAATTATATTAATAATTACTTTTTAACTACAAGCATACGAGTACATTGTTTGATTAGCCGGATAAAATAAAACGACCTGCTGGATACAATATACCTTATTAATAAATTCCCGTTACAGTCACAATTGAGTGAACTTTCGGCGGTCGATACCAGTCCTCGGTTTGCACGTGTCCGTCATAAACCTGCTTGCGAGGACACCGACCCACCCCATACGATACCCGGATACTGGCCCGAAGCAGTAAAAGTGACGTCTTTTTCATGTTGGCCTATTTATGTATAGAACAATATGGAACAGCATTGTTGTGTATCGAAAACTGTAGGTGCATTTTATAAAGCTTTGGCTATACACAAAGGATCTGGACCGTTATGTAAACACGTATTGTGTGAAACTGTGAAGGAATACAAGATGCCGCTACTATTATAAAGACGCAATGTTATTTTTTATTTAGTCAATCAAGAACTGTTTGTAGTCTTGTTGCGGTGGCTGACTTGAAAGTTAAGCAATGCAGTGGACTAACAGTTAGTGGAAAATTTTAACGACCGTTGCCGTAATAAGAGTTATCCGAGGTACCCTGGACGGCTCTGAACTTTCAACGTACGAGTAAGTACGGTTACCCGTTTGGCTTACGCCAACAAGTTTATACCACCAATCTTCACTGAAACATGGTGTATGAAAACTCCAAACGTACCCCATTTACAAGGAAATGCCCGTAGTTAGTAACGGCACGTGAGAAAAGATTCCGCTTAACAGGTTAATATAAAGAAACCAAAGAATAAATTTTCTTATTACTAACATTAATCTATAAGTAAATGTACTAGTAACTCATGCTCATAAGATAACATTGAGGTACCAAGAATTTTCATCGCTGTCGGCTTGTACCCGTCTTGCAATATATAGCCGTAACATTCAACAGAAAGAGACAAGACTCGTTTACTCGCATACTGATAGACCTAAGTTAGAAAGAAACCTCTGTGACTTTGGTCGCATGTCTTAAATTTCCAAAGGTTTTATTGCATTCCCCACAAGCACAGACGCTTAAACTTTATTGCTGTGGGATTAAAGTAATATTTGCAGCGACTAAATGATGTCGACGCAATTTCGTGATATTAAAAACTGTCTATGTGGAGGCTCGGGTCAATAGTTCGGTGTTCCGCGCTGTTTGTGCAATATAATCAAGGAGAGAACTTTCTATCGCTCGCATTCCTCGCCAACGACGTGCGATAACACTACGTTCCTTTGCAACTATTTACCGTCAACGCATAGTTGACGCCTCGGAAACTTTCTACGGCTCCTATGCCACATATATATTATGTAGAATACAAATATTTTCCATGAAATACAAATGTGCATCGACATAATATACCCGTAGCACATACAACTGCAAACAAATTACTTTGGATATTGAAAATCAGCGAACTCGACACTACTTTCCAATCGAATGACTTGGCAAAATTTTCTCAGCTAGGTAGCGCAGATATTTCGATAGATGGCCTGAAAACGAGAGGCTGTAGAAAAGAGATCGGAAAGAGCGCGCCTGCTAAAGTGTGTTCACTATTGGTGTCGCTTTCGAATGTATTTATAGAACTTCTTTGTTGTATTACTAAAGATTCAATATACAGTTACGGCTTCACCTGCATCCAGTAAAAATAAGTAAAATGCAATATTTTTTATTAACTCTACTAAATAATTTATTTTGGGAACGGAGACCAGTTTTATTTAATTAATAGATATTTGAAACGCACGACGGAGCACAATTAGATCCATCCGCTCACACCCTCCAGATATGATTAGTAGCTAATTGAATCTTGAACTGGGATCCACACAGTTTAGTTTTCCAATTGGCGAAACTTTCCTTTGCTCAAATTAGTAAAAGGGTAAATCTTATTATACACCATAAGCAGTGACAGCCTAGCGGTTTGAATTTTAGTCTCTCTCTTTCCGGGGGTCTGGGTTCAAATCCCAGCATGCACCTGTAACTTTACAAATTTATATTATAACTTAAAATATATAGTATACCACTTGCTGTAACGGTGAATATGTATGTTTATCTTCAAGAATAAAATATATGCTTTCCGAGTGTTGTGGAGTCTGCCAATTCGCACTTCGGCAGCGTGGTGTGCTGCAGCAGTAGAACAATGAAAATATTGAAGACGAAAGACGTCGTGAAGCCGTAACTAAGTCATATAAAATACATAAAGAAATAATGTACACATTTAAAATATTTGACTCGCCCCTTCTCATTATATCGTCTACGGTAGCTCATAGCGACGCTACGAGTCCGTAGACGGTTCCATTCGTTATTGCAAATTGCTACCTGATACGTTGGTAAGTTTATTCATTTAAAAAGAGCGAAACACGACCTTTGGATACTCTTTACGATAACTGTATTATTTTAACACAGTTCGAAGAGAAACAACAAAGCATCTCATTTTCGTTATGTATAGCAACATAGAAAAAAGTATTTATTTTTATTTATTTAATTTAGGACACCCAACACAGATAACACAGTTTAAAATTTACAATAATATTGCCTTATTTTTACACTTGTTTGTGTACCCACAATTACAGGGTGCCACAGCATGTGTAATGGCACTCTAGTCAACAAAGATAAACTTAATATATGCTAATAAGACGTAATAAAATAACGTAAGGTACAAAAAAGTAGAATAAGGAAAATTCAAGGTATCAAATGAATAAATTCTAAGAATAATAATGTATCTTATCTTTTCAGCGTTGTTATCCGATATTCTAGTTTCGACATACATAGGTACTCGTATATCGGAAGCTCTCTCAAACAACGGTTATTTGCCTCTCGTGCGTTAATTTGAGAAAGACTACGCACGATCACGATGTAAACAGAATATTTGCATAATGGATCCACCCATAGTTTTATATCTATGTTAATCGGGGGTCATTTTTTGCTCGCAATTCGTTGGTAATCGCTTTGAACATCAACTTTGTATTCTAAGGGCTTCTTCTCCCTCACGCTGCAAATTTGATAATGAAAGGGCCCCACTTGTGTGTTGCAGAGATAATGTAAATAACTATGCAAATTATACACCAAGTCTCATTCAAATGAACCTTTCTGGCTCTTTAAAGTTTTACACAGAGCTAACTCCGCTGTGATATACTGATGTTAAGATACCCACCCTTTGCGTGTACTCACAAAACAAGAATGAATTTGAATATTCAGAAATAAATTAACGTGCTATAATTTTCTGTCATATTGTAGAAACAGAAAAACTTTTCTAGTATTGCCATTGTAGAAAATGTAATTATAGTTTCTACTGAAATAAAGTAATGAATGATTAGGTTGTTAAGACTTTTATTTATCACATTCTTTTAGTAAACTCGATGGAACGGTTTCCTGAATCATAACGTAGAAATCACATATGAGTGGGTGCGGAACGTATAAAATATTTTCAATGTAAGTGAAAGTCGCGTGTGATAGCGACGCAGTGACGCTGCGGCCATCAATCATTTATCCGTGAGTCGCTTCCAGCGATACCGCGAAAAGCTTTAAAGCGACGACAACGCCACTTTGATAATGTATCACATTTAAAACTGACTTTAAAAGGTTCCCCCCCGCTTTCATTGTGCGCCAAAAGGAACCGTGCAAACATAATAGATTGATACCCAATCTTGATAAGAGAATATTGAATTTTGCAAATATTTTTTATAGTTTGAGTGTTGTGTTGATTCTTAAATTAAAACATCATATCTCAAGGAAATTGTAGACAACGCATGACAGGTGGAAAAGTTGGCGAAAAGAATCCTACAGCGTTTACGATGAATATTGTTTTACCGGGATATCCACTTGCTGCATTGTTCAGTAAAATGCCATCTGCGATTATATGTATGTACTATGATATATTTAATTAAAATTTATACCACAGTTAAATTACAATTTATTTAATAATTCAAACAAATACGGCGTCTCGTTTATATTATGAAATTATGCGGTTTTTAATAATGCCAAATTTTAAGGTTTTCAAATGAAATTGCCTAGGATATTTTATGTTTAGCACTGTTTACAAGTACATGTGAGTAGCAACATGAACGGGGGTGTGCAAAAATTTAAAAAAAATCTAATTGGTTCTAACATCCTAACATACTCGTAGTTTTACTACGAACAGCAATATGTACATATACCTAAGCTTTTGTTATTTCAAATATTATGATGGTTGCTTAGAACTAATGAGCTATATCTAATTATATGTAATAGATTTATTTTATTAGAATATTTAAATTTTGTTCAAAACGTACCTCATGTTACTCACAGATACTGTTTCATTTCAATGAACAAGAATGAGTTAAGATTGACAAATGGAGTGCACTTTATAAAAAACATCGTCTTGCACTTCGCCCGAGTATTATTTTCCCGGTAAGTGAGATCCAATTTGCGCGAGTTGTGTAAAACGACACCCTGTAGGACGGCGTATGATAAACTGTAATTTACTGAAGCGTCCTCCTGCAAGCGAACAAATGGGAATCCGCCACATTAAAGGTTTTATTTACTAATTGTAACGTCATAACCGCTAAACTCTGGCCTACCTGAACCCATTACACGATAATTATTTCGTGAAGTTAATTAAGCGGAGAAATTAGAATTAACATACCTCTCTGTTTGTAATCACTAAGGATTTTTGTTTTATAGACACTCGACATAGTTACCTGTTACGAATATGTTAGATTTTAATTTTGACGCGAACAAATTCGTGAGACTGACTCTGATTTCGGCATCGTGACTGTCCAGAACATGAAGTAAACAGATTGTTAATGACTAATTTCGTGTTAAAAAGATTTAAAAAATCTCAGCTATTCGCCACTAGTGGGTAGTAAAACACGTACCTACGTTATGTACGAAATGTAGCATACGGCCGCCGATCCTCACTGTTCAAGCGTAACGAGAATTGGGTTATCAATCAATATTACTTTCCTATCTGGAATTTATGTGGTAGCTCTGTATATTTCGCAAAGAAAAACAAATATTATATTCCATTACAGTGTTTTGTTAGCGCAAATGCCTACATATATACCTAACGCGGCAATCTTTTAGTGATTAGCGAACTGGCACACATTAATTTATTAATTGAAGAATTTAATTAATTTAATAATTTAGAAAATAAAAAAAGTAACACTTAAGAATTAAAGTGACACGGCTGCCTACAAAGGTGTATTTCCCGCGCTACAGCCAGATACTTTCTTACAATCTCGGCAAGGAGCACGCTGGGACAGCGCTCCTAATGGACCAATATATCAAATAGGATTAAGTATAAATGAGAGAAGCACAACCGTCTGATACTTTGTTGTACAACATGACTGGAATCTAGTAGCTTTAAATTGTTTCTCGCGCCAATAAACCGTAGACATTAGTTTCGAATGTAATTTATTATTGTTTTCAAATATGTCACCAAAGGATTCTTCATTATTTTTGAACCAAGAATTAAACGGTCAAAGCTATATCGTCCTAGTAATAAGTAACCCTGCGGATCCGGCGTTGGGGATTTGATTCTCATCCAAGATTAATATTTGTGTGATGATTAGGAATGTTTGCTCTGTGTCCGGGTATACATTTGCTTACTTATACAAACGTACATATTTAGGATAGAATAGGTTCTTAATAACTTTTGGGTCATGTGAACATAAATAAATGGTCCTAAGCCAATTATTATACACACAATAGACACATTGTACCAATTACAAATATGTAAATCTATAACATTTGACCATGAAAATTAACAGTTACCCGTTCACGTTGGCCGGTAACGGTAAAATTTGTAAAAGAAACAAAAATAGACTCGTCCATAATAAACAGACAGCGAAGTAACTCGACTAAATCCCATTGGAGGGCGCGAGCGACGCGCGAGGAGCAAGCCCGAAGAAAGCGAAGCCGAGTTGAGTGCGCAAACTGTTCGAGTTATTCCACCCGAGCGAGCACGGCGCGCTGTATCAAACAAAACGATTTGTACACACTTTTATTCTTCTTTACACTACTGTCTATGTTTAAGGGGACGAATAAGTTATATCAACAAAACCATTTAAGCAACATTTTCGTAGTTTCCGACATCGACGGAAACATATTTTTAGAGAAACACGACATATGAAGACGTATCGCGGACAAATTTCTCCAATCGCTTCGCTTTTATGTAACATGTGTAAGAAAATATTTTCTTTTTGTTGGGTATTTCCGTGGATACAGGATTTTATTTTTTTATTAAAATCAGACTTTGCACGTGTTGCGCCCAGGGTTTCGTTGCATCCCGTTGATGCCGTTAATTTATTAAGTAAAGATATAAAGAAATTAGTAGCAATAATGATCCTTTGGCAACATATTTTACAAGCTATGAGTGTGGACGAGGCGGGTCGTGAAGTCGGCCCGGCCGCCCCCAGACTGACTCTCGCAACACGACTTCTTCCTTGATTAAAACTCGGAATAATAAACGGCGAAACAATTTTCTTTCGTCGCGCATCGCCTCTCTTTCTAAAGCAAACTAATATTGAAGTGTACGATTAAAGAACGACTTCTGTAATAATTAAAATCCCGTGTATTTTTAATACTGGGATGGTCAATATGGATTTATTTATTATAAGGATATATTTAAAATCATGCAGCATAATAATTGAATTTTTATTGTAAACCTTGTTATTATGTGTAGAAAGTTCGAACTACTAATAGTTCGAACTAATAATAGTAATACGTATCCAGATTTAATACAATCCCAAAAATATCGTATAAAATATTATGAGCCACAAAAAACATAAAGTTAGGAAATTTCCCTTCAATTTTTGAGCCACCGTAGCATTGATATTCAAGTCAAATATGATTGTCATGAGTTGATTTTTTCCTTGGGAAAAGTTTTAAATAATCCCGATCCATCGTTACATAAAACTTGTAAGTTGTACGCGTCTCAACGGATAATCGAGTTTATACTTGGAAGGCCGCCATCAATCATTTATCCCGCTCTCTCCATCGTTGGATGGATCTGGTCCGTACTCCGTGGAAAAACTTTAAAGTGCTCCGTGTTATGTGACGTATCGTGCACTCGCTCGTTTGCTCGGCCTGCTTTAATGATTAATCTTACGGACAAAGTGAAAAGTTCACATTACCATACGAGAATACTCGCATAAATTCATGCTCTAATTGACTGGCATTCATACATATAACAGATTCAGAGCCTAAATAGGAAAGATAGATACAAAGTGTATTGGTATACAATGCAATTTTAGACACATTCGCATGTTTCTTTGTCGCATTAATTTACATTCCTCTCACAGTCTGTACGAATGATTATTATGTCATCATTTCTATTCAATTAGGCGAATAGAAGAATAACTTTATGCTAACCCAGAATTGTAAGGGAATAGATTTCCATTGGAAATGGAATGAAATAGTAGTTCCATTAAAACTATTAATTATAATGAAAGATATTTTATCACTGGGCAAAACAACATACTATGCACTTGTTAAAGATCATATGACCGGAAAATACTAATTACTCACATGATAAGAATACCAAATCATTGATACAAAACAAAATAAACACGAAGAATGAAGCGATTTTAGGTTTAAAAAAATTGGCGCAATCCCAGCCTAAGTTCACCCTCAACTATCGTCTTCAAATTGTTAGGTAAATATTACTTTTTACACCTTTTATAAAACTTTATTTTATTTTATTTTACAACATATTTATGCAATCTGCTCCTTGATATTTTTAAATAAAAACAGATTACTGAAGCGATGCTTAAAGAATAAAAAATGTTTATTTTCATTTCAGCAACGCTTAGCGAACAAAAAGAGTGGAGATCTTAATTTTTTGATGAGCTATATCATGTCTTTTATCAAAGAAACAATATAAAAATGTACTAATTACCAACTTTCTCAAAAGGTCACTACGTGCAAAGACTACGTTACGGCAACGTTTATCGAACAACTTTTTTTATTACTAATATATCTAAAGACAACAGTTCTTAAGTATTGTCGAAAACTCTCAGAGCGATTTCAAAACCTTGACCACTTATTTGTTATTACATTTATCTTCATTAAATCAGTGTGTTCGTATTAGTTTTATCAATAGATCATTTGTTGGTAAAAAGGCGTGAATCCCAGCGGTGTGATGTCCTTACGTGTACGTCAAGTTATATGCAAACTTTTTCTACTCCTGAAATCTTAAGTACATAGCTATATTTACAGATGATTGATTTTAATTTTTAAACTTTACCTTAAATTATTTAATTAATATAATATCTCAAAAGTTTTACGTATAGTTTTACGCGTAGCCGCCACACCGACTAAACGTTGTCTTTGTAGAACTGCCATGCCTTCAAATTCTATTGCTAGTAAATTCACATCCTAATGTGCACTTATGTACAAAATGTGTGGTATCTGTAAATATATAATGGTTGTCTCCAAGTGATTAGCTATTTTCACTATCACAAACTATAGAAACCATACACAGTTATAGAACAGAATTATTTGTTTCGTAGTGAAATTATCTGCTCGGCACACGCAGTTTCCTCATTACTCCCGCGAACTTTGATACATTGTAAAGAAAACGATTTCAACATTTTAATTACTTACCGCCCTTGATGCCTTTGTGGATCTATTACGTTCGTAAATTATACACGTTAATTTGTTGAATACGTTATATTGTTAATATAATTTTATATCATTAAGCCTTATTTTAGAGAGAAATATTTATGTAGATATGTTTGATTAAATTTGTATATATTGTATATATATTTCTCATAAATTCGTATTGGGACTTATTCTACACGTGTCAAAAATGTACGCTGTATACAGAACCTTCAACCACTATATTACCTACAGAAATTCATTTTTATAAGACTTTAGATTGTTTTTAGGAAACCTGATAAATCCAGCTCTGGAAAGCCCAGCAAATCCTAGCAATGAAGTCGAGAAACAGGGGACTTGATAAAAAGCTAATAAATAAAACTCTTGCAACGAGTCACAACACAAATAATACTCGCAAAAGGAATAAGAACCACTCTAGACAGAAGAGTGTTTTATGAGCACTTCAACGGAATCTGGACAGAGGAAGTTTAATTCTGAGCTAGAAAGGAACGACGGAATAAGACCAGTGCTGCATTTCGTCTTTCATTCGATTACGATGCCTTTACACATTCGATATACATATATCATGTAATATGAGTAATTTATTTCAATTCCCCAACACATATGCACTCTGTTGCTGACTTTTCGGCATTCGTTATATGCACATCGATAGATAGTTCTTTCTTTTTCTTAAATCCCTTACATAATATTCTACTTCGGATGTTTTGCATTTCAAATAGAGTATAGAAATAGTGTAGATACTATTCGCTACTTATCATTTCATACTATACCTACAGCAACTTTTAGGACTGGCTATTTCGCGGCGCCTCCTATGTACTTTATCTTACAAATTACTTTGCAGATGTTGTCACAGTTGTGTCCAACACGTCCCTATATCCTGAGAAATGCTGAGGTAGATTTGGTGTAAACTGGCTGGACTATGGCGAAAAATACAGAATACATGAATAGAAATCAATTAAGTTTATTTGGCCATTTAAGCTATTATATATTTCAAAATAATGTATCCTTGGCCTTTAATTGAAATTTGCCTACGACTCATTACATACTTTTAAATTATTTTAAAAATAAAATATTCGATATTGATGTATGCGAAGAGAACGCTTCACAGTTCTGAAGGATGCGTATAGTAAAAGGAAGGGACTGATGCTACTCGTATGAGTGTTTTATGAGCACTCGAGTGTCTACCGGATTGAGGATGTTTAGCTCTACACCCACCACATAATAGGAAATACCCGTAGGGGTCGAGTCTTCACACCTCAAATACGTACATACGTACAATAAAATAAAATTATCAATAGAAAGTTCCGTACACGTTAATATGTGTAATTGTAATATGTAATACGAGTATGTATTAATATATTGTTACTTAAAATCGAATTAAGTACACCGTTTGAAAATGGAACCAATTACAACATAATACATTTTAATACTATTTACATACTAATAACATTGTCGTTCGTAGTTACGATTTACTAGTTATAACAATGACACTATTTATAACATGTTGTATAAAAATAATATTATCAATCAGTGATAGAAAGGTTGCTAATGACCACAGTAAATCCATTATTGTTTGTCCTCAATTTGTAAATCCTCACGGTTCTAATGCTACTGTAACATTTATTACAATCAGGTTTGCAAACTAGTGCCTTATTGTTAAATGACAGATACCTGAAGTCATTTAAAAAAAAACCACTGCCACTCCTGAAGTCATAGTTCGCCTGAATTAATTTCTTCTTAATTATATTTGTTTAACACTTCAATAATACAAAAACTAAAGAATTAAATTTCAAAAT
This sequence comes from Myscelus nobilis, assembly GCA_018245955.1. Lineage (NCBI taxonomy): Eukaryota > Metazoa > Arthropoda > Insecta > Lepidoptera > Hesperiidae > Myscelus > Myscelus nobilis. Next base: position 11,678 of record DWEL01000089.1, read on the forward strand.
CCCACGTTACATATTTGGAAAAACATGAATAAAGAAAAGAAACAAGTTATAACTATAACGTGATTTTTTGTTTGAACTTTAATATTTTTAATCCATAAAACAATTCCTTAATAATTGCTTTATAATACAGAGGAAACTGTTTTTGAGTTAAATTGTGAAGTCACGGCGAGCTCCAACAACGCAGCGTCGCAAAAATTAAATTACAGTAAACCTCTGGGTACATTTCAATCTTACAAAACTTGGTACTATTTTCACTTGCAAAATCATATTTTTCAGCAGTATTCAATCTTCTGTTTAAATTGTAGATCTGTTTCTCGGACAGATAACTGTAACACAGAACACCATTTTGACAAGCACCCGGTTAGTACAAATCATGAACTTTGCACCGCAATTCGAAGTACAGAAAGAATAAATGTGTGTGATTTGGATTGTTACTTAATATCTGACATGTATGCTGCTTGCAGATAGACTGCCGGTCGGTCGCGTAAGCAGCGCAATGCTTAAGAGTCATAAAAAACATATATTTTAATCAATTGTATCGTTATAGTTAACAGTACCTAATTAATTACTAATACAAAGTTTTAAGAGTTTCATAAAAAATATTTTCAAAGAATAGAAGACAGAAATAATAACAAGATGTGTGTGAGAAATTTTTGTAAATAGAAATTGTTAATTTGAAACTGCAAAAAACGTCTGGACAGCAGTAGCACGACGACAAATTAG
>DWEL01000090.1:0-12353 GCA_018245955.1 Myscelus nobilis
GGCGCCCTAAGGATATATTGTTTTAATTTTATTCGTCAACAAGTACGATGAGGTCTCATTGCAAGATCTTCTTTTGCAATTTCCCAAAAATCATCTTTTTTGAGTTAAGTCAGTATTCCAATAAGCATGCGATATGTCTATCTTTTAACGTTAACCCACTATTATCATTTTTATGGTTAACAAAATAGTTCTTTAATAATACATTATTTGCAAAGGTATTTTAATAAATATGATTTTAATCTTTAGCCAAATGAATAAGTTATTTATCACAAGCACTTATTTTTGAAGATAATCACCCTTGACAGTATATCATTTCACCCAATATATAGACTAGCTTTAGTCCGCGGCTTCGCACACATTGCAATTCAGAATTTCTTAAAGGCAATAAGTAAAATGTAGTATATGAATTGAGATATTCCAAAGATAGCTGAAAATTTTAACGGTATAAGGAAAGGGGAATTGTTTTACTGCGAATTCAACACATGCGAAGCCGCGGCTAATGCTAGTACTACATATTTACTTATTGCCATTAAGAAATTCTGAATTGCAACTCGTGTGAAGCGGCGGATAAACGTTAGTTATACATACAAACCTTCCTCTTGAATCACCCTATCTATTTAAAAAAAACGCGTCAAAATCCTTAGCATAGTTTTAAAGACTTACTCAAACTTAGGGTCAGGAAGCAAAAACGACTTTGTTTTATACTATGTAATGATTTTCTCAGGTTTCATTTGAAACAGGAATAGCACTTTTAGTACATTAGTCCAGTTAGAATATTTTAGTATAGTGTAAATTCAATCTGCATCCTTTCAACTGTCACACAAATTGTTTTCATAACAATAGCCCTGGATGAATACATGTTTACATATTTACATGTTCACATGAACATATGATTTTCTTCAGTATATTAATAGCTATCAGGATTACTCTGATTATTTCAGCCTACTCTCTGTCATTGTTAAGTTCTGTTTATAGGTAGATGTAGTTGAAGGTGTGTGCCCACAAACAAGACTAGCATTGAAACAAGCATATTCAGAGAATATCAAAGCAGTTCTAGTGCTCAACAAAATTGATCGACTTATATTGGAAATGAAAATGACAGCTCTAGATGCATATCTACATATAACACAAGTCTTAGAACAAGTGAATGCAGTTATGGGAGAATTATTTGCATCTGAGGTTTTAGAAAATGAAGAAACATTAATTGATAAACAGGTATGTTAAAAAATGTCTGAGAGTTGTTTAACCTTATAGTCCAAGATTTAATGCATGCGGGCCTTTTGGGTTAGTAGTTACATACCCTGACTGCTAAACCAGACATCGTAGGTTCAATTTCCACCGAAGACAAACATTTGCGTAATTTGCATATTGGTTTGTTCTGTCTGGGTGTAATAAAAGTATTTATTCCGTTTGTACTGTTGAAATGTTTTATTTCTACATAGGAACAGAAACCTCAAGCAAAAGATGACAACAGTTATTACGATTGGACATCGGCTTTAGAAGATGCAGATGATTCAAATCTATATTTTTCACCAGAGCAAGGAAATGTTGTGTTTGCTAGTGCCATAGATGGTTGGGGTTTTACCACTCATACATTCTCGAAATTATTTTCTGACAAACTTGGTATGTAAAATTTTACCTAATTAATATGTTCAATTATAAGTAAAAATGTAGCTAAATTAGAGTGAACATTGATTTTTAATTAAAGAATGAAAACAAAATATGTTCTACTCATCGGACCTCTGTATGGGGCATCTATGCCAATTTTATTTTAACCAAATCAAACAGTTGGCAGCTTATGTCTAGATTAAGTTGCATATTAGAATAATTCTATATAAAGTTATCCTTCCCACATAAATAAAAGTATTTTCTTTAAATATTACTTTACTAACTGGTGTAATTTTATTTTTATTAAGGTGTTAAAGAAGAAATACTTAGAAGAGTGCTATGGGGCGATTTCTATTTAAACACAAAAACGAAAAGATTTATGAAAGGTGCACAAGAAAAAGCAAAGAAACCACTATTTGTGCAAGTTGTTCTTGATAATCTATGGAATGTTTATGAAACAATTGTATTAAGAAATGAAAAAGATAAAGTTCCTATTATATGTGAAAAGTTAAGCATAAAACTTACAACTCGAGACTTAAGGCATACAGATAGCCGGATTCAGCTACAGTCCCTTATGATGCAGTGGCTTCCATTATCCAACACAGTGTTAAATATGGTATGCACTAAACTGCCATCTCCTAAAGAAATACCATCAGAAAAAGTTGAGAAACTAATGAGTTCACGCATTTGTGATTTCGAGTCATATCCCTCAGAAACAGTGAAACTGAAAAATGACTTTTTGGCCTGTGATAGTAGTGATGATAGACCCTTAATTGTTTTTGTATCTAAAATGTTTAATGTAGATAAGAATAGTCTGCCAGAAAACAAGCCCAAGACTTTAACAGCTGAAGAAATGGCCTTAAGGAGAGAACGAGCAAGACAATTACGCGAGGACTTGAAACAAAATATAGTTAATGAGGAAACAACAGGAAAAGAAAAAGGTCATGAAATCGATTCAGAAAAAGTAGTTGAAGATGAAAATGAAAAGGAAGAAATAGACCAGCCTGCATTTATAGCTTTCGCTAGAGTATTCAGTGGGAAACTTAAAAAGGGTTCCAAAGTGTATGTTTTGGGTCCTAAACATGACCCTTCTAAGGTACTTAATATAAAAGACTTTTATATAGATTCCAATAAAAAGCTTAAAGATTTGCGGAGCGACGAACATATTACATGTGCCGAGTGAGTACTCATTTGTTATGTTGTTTTATGTATTAATTACGTCACTTGTTCTTACATAAGTTTTATCTACTTTAGGGTTAAATCATTGTACATTTTAATGGGGCGAGAATTAGAAGATATTGATGAAGCAGTGGCTGGCAACATTATAGGTGAGTATTAATTTTTTTAATTGATATAGGAACTTGCAATTAACTAAGTTATTAGGAAGTCAGTACTAAATTTTAACCATGAAATAACATGTCCATAGAAGTAAATTATTCAATGGATAATTGCTTGATACTATACATAATTGCAATGAATCGACATCTTATATTTGAATTCCTGTTTCAATTATTGTCAATTTCATAGATTACTAAACTAAACACTCTGAGTTCTATGTTATTTTGTTTCACTACAGTACGACTTCGAACTTTATGGTCATAATCGCTAAGTACATAGGTTAGTAATGCTGCCGCCAATTTTTTGATGCAACTAATAGTGAAAGAATATTAATCTGTTTTTCAACATTGTTTGGGTTTTTCGTGTTGTGTTTTTTATAAGATGTGTTATAATTGTTGACTTGACAGTGAGTGTTTCTCAGGCATAGGTGGATTAGAAGATCACATATTGAAAACGGCAACTTTGAGCAGCACTATTGCATGTCCCGCATTTAGTGAAATTCAATATGCAGCAGTTCCTATATTGAGAGTCGCCCTGGAACCCAAAATACCATCGCACCTGAATCAGTTAGTAAAAGGTAAGAAGTAAATAATATTTTTAACATGCATATTGGCTTCCCTTGTACCTGTATATGTATACTATGTATGTACCTACATATATTTGAATGAATGTACTGGAAGTTTCTCAGTAGGGCTTAACTGCTTCATGATGCCGCTGGAAGGTAGACACGGTAACTCTACAGTGGCTATTAGGAAATCTCTCGAATTAGGACCCATTTGTCTTAATTTACGAGTATGAATATTAAAGAATCATTATGAATACGTAAGACAAAAAAATCCCACGCAGGCGCCAAATTACATTTTCTATCTTCATCAAAAAAGGTCTTCATCGCTCCTCGCGCTTTGATAGATTTCAGAGATATATACTCGGAGCTGCATTCATAAAATCTTTGCTAGATCTTTAAATTATCAATTGAAATGTTTACTTATAGGGTTAAAACTTCTAAACCAGTCCGACTCATGTGTGCAAGTTTTATTGCAAGAGACAGGGGAGCACGTTTTAGTAACAGCCGGTGAGGTACACCTGCAACGCTGTCTTGAAGATTTGATGTAAGTAATATTTATATAAGTATGTATGTAAAAAATGTACAATTTTGATCTCACGCACCGTGAAATAAGTTTAAAGTTGCAAATGTGTGAATTGCATGTAACATTATATATTATCCAAAGTAATTAATAAGACTGATTATAAAAATATCCTAATTGATTTATACGGTTATGTTATTGGAATATTCGTTTTTAGAAACATTTACGCAAAGGTGCCATTGACAGTATCAGAACCAATAGTACCATTTCGAGAAACAATAGTAGAACCACCAAAACTTGATATGACAAATGAGGAAATAGATATTCAAAATATCAATAAAGCCAATGAACGCGAACAAGATCCAGTAATAACTATATTGACTAATAATAAACAAAGTAAAATTAAAATCAGAGCCAGACCTTTACCAAGAGAGGTTACTGATCTTCTTGAGAAATCTACGGATTTACTTAAAGCTATATCACAATATATAAAAAGCTTGCAAAATGTTCCCAAACATGACAGTATTAATAAGGATCTTGAGAAATCAAACGTTACTAATAAATATCAGCTAACAGAAAAGATGCAGAAACTAACAGAATCCTTCAAACATGAATTGCAAAGTATTTGTATTCGACAAGGTCCAGAATGGAAGGACTTGGTAAATCAAATATGGTCAGTAGGACCGAGAAATTGTGGCCCAAATTTATTGGTGAATCAAACATCAGATTATACTACTAGATATTTGTATCATGAAAAGTCGTTGAAAGAAGATCCGAGATTTGAATATGAAAGCAGCTTTGTGAACGGATTCCAATTGGCGTCACTAGCCGGGCCATTGTGTGAGGAGCCAATGATGGGCGTAGCTTTTTGTGTGGAGGAATGGACGCTAGATAAAACTGTAGGCGACGAAGTTTCCAATACATTTGGACCTTTGTCAGGTAAGATTTGAATTGTTATACATACTCAAGGTTTTCTCGTGCGAGACATTAAAGAAAACGTTAATTTTAATGATGAAACTCATGTACACGGTTTTTTATTTAATTATTTTTCAAATACCTGTCTGTACTGTAGAAGATCTATGTATATGTCAACTGATGTCTTTGTCCGTACAAAACTGACAGATTATTTTTATACTTCTCGTATTTTCTCTTTGAAGACAAATTAATAAGGTAAATTACTGACGTATTATTTATTATATTACATCAACCTGGATTCAAAGAATGATCTCGTTTTCAACCAGGTCAAATAATGTCTGCTGTTAAAGAAGGTTGTAGAAGAGCATTCCAAGCGCAACCGCAGCGACTAATGGCGGCCATGTATTCCTGTGACATCATCGTTGACCAAAAAGTATTAGGTAAGTACTTTAGTCAATTATCAATTAGAATCTTAAGCAAAATAGTTATGACTTAAGATCTTCCAGGCACCGGCTGTGAAAGTACTAAGGACTTCTGTAATACTGGCTACGTAACGGAGTATACAACACCGCGCTGCCAGAGTAAAAGTAAATCTTAATCAACGCGTCCTTTATAATCAAGATAATTTTCATTCACATTGTTTTTGTTTGATAATTTATTCGAAATCATCTTATTCTTGTGTCTCTGTAAGTAAAATTTTTGATCGTGTCATTTTTCTGTATTTTTGTACTTTTGGTTAAATTTATTTGGATCCGAATTACTTCTATTAAACCAACGTCATACATTTTTTTACCATCATTAATTAAAATCTTATTTTAATATACAGTACCGTAACTAAGCAGTTAAGTACCACATATGGGCAAGACATAATTTTTGACAAAGTAAATAAATAAAATGAAACATTAATTACATTCAATTTTAATCATTTATAATTACAAATATTGTAATTATTACTACTATTTACAAATCAATCGTCTTATTTGTATGGTTTTGCTATAAATACTGTATAATCTAAATCCTATTTAGCTATAAATGCATCAAATTACACAAAAAATCCACTGAACTCGTATCACATCCCTTTGTGTACACTTTATTATTAATTAATTTAATTATCATTAATCATTCATATGTCATCATACTATAAATTATTATAATTATAATCGCATCACCGGTGTATTGGTGGGGAACATTCAAATTTTTTTCACATCCTAATTAATTACCATTTCAAATTACTTATAACTATAGGCATGTTTACTTCTATGTTTCTGGCAAAGAGTATATATTAACTAAATACGTAGAATGTTATGGGATAATTAATTATAGATCCTAAATGAATGTTTATCTGAGTATAAATGATGAATAAATAAGCAAGACTCTACTAGATTTTTCTCAACTTTATCCTAATAAATGCCTTATAAATGCAAAACTGATACAGAGAATATGCAGCATTTGAAAGTAATTCTAAATATTTATAATTTTTGTTCACAATTATTAACTTTCTAATTTAGGCCCAAGACATAATTGACGCGTTTATAACGCACTAACTCCTACACAAAGTTAACAGCAATTATTTTCGGCTGTGAAATTTCTATACTTTTGTGATCATTTATTCCAACAGCAATTACAAATAAAGATTACAAGACCTATCAGGCACATTCTCTATTGTGAGTATTTGACAGGTAAAGTTACTTCGATGGAATGCCGATGTGTAAGTTTAGTCATAGTAAAAGCTTGACTATTATTATCTGGTACAAAGCGCAGCGTTGGACATTAAATACATCTTAACTATTCAAAGTTTTCGTTGGATTCAGAGAGGCGGATTTCACTTACACGGCCACGTGAGGCCTCTGCGAACCCAACAAACTTTTCCATGTTACATAGATAAATTGTTTTCTTTTTAATTGATCCAATGTAACGATCGTGCTAATTCCTTTACTTTATACCATGGGAACGGAGGGTATTCTTGTGTCATTCGCTTCGCTCGCGCGGCTCTCGACCGTCTATTGTAATAGTTTGTGTCTAGGTAGCTGTGCGTCTGGTAGCGGTTGTACACGGGCTTGTCGCCGTAGGAATGGGGCTGGGAGTAGTCCACTTTGTAAGTGCTGGTGGTGCTCTGAACTCCGGCGCCGGTGTACCGGTTCGCATTGTAACCTGTAAAAGCATTAACTTCGATTAGTTCCCAAAGTCACTTTCACACAACGATAGTAATTTGTTCAGAGATAATTATTTTATTAAATCGATCATTTCACTAGTAATTCTATTGTTACAAGCGTGACAAACGTTGAGTTTAAAAGATTTAGTTAGTGTCTCTTTCCTCCTACCAATCGATTTGTGTAATGATCTAGACATTTCCAGTGACACTTGTCACTCGTGGAATTCCACGGTGATAACATTGATCGAATTAAGATAACAGATTTTAGATTTCCACTTGGAATTATTACTCTGTTGTCATCAATAGATCCTAAATGCCTATCGATTATTATAGTACAAACTTTCAATATATCGCTGACTATTTGACTATTGCTCAAACACTCGATGCTGGAGTGCATACGTAGAAAGTACAACCTCTCGAACATTGTGGAAAAGCTTTCGGTATTTGTAGTAGACTCCCTAACGTAGATTCGATTTTGTACTTGTGCATCGCTTTATACTATTGCTTTGGGATTCTACTGAATTTAATTCAACTAAGTAAATACAATTTAGTAAGGAAAAAAGGTAATTAAGAATCTAAACGTTTTCATTTTTGTTATAAATAGAAATGATTGTCTGTCACTGTAAGTACAACCTCCAAAATACTTTATATGAAGGTACCAGTTTAGAAATAGACTATGTGTATATGAAACTAGTGACCTGAATGGTAAACCGTAGTCGGCCTGACACACATCATGCCGTAAACTCGGATCCCGGGTACTGAAGCGTACGTGGGCTGATCGTGCGACATGGGGCCTTCTGAAAAGCGAAACAATAGAGTATTAATGTTGGAATTGAATCAAAATAATCCGATATCCCTGTTGATTGAATTACTTGCGCGTGTGGTTTTTGGACACATGCCAAATTTTCTGATTCGTCAGATTATTGCTTAAGGGATTAAGTAAATGATTACATTGATGGAAAACAAATTGGTACTTCAAATAAACTACTACGCAATATTCAAAATTACGTAATATTTGACGAATAAATGGACGAACAATTAATGCCTATCTGTAACGAGACTTCTCGTAAAAGGTTTTTGGACTATGAAAGATTTTAGAGTCCCATATAAAGATAAAATATTTATATAGCGCGTACTTAAGTACTTAAAAGTTTCTTTGTTGGAAATATATACATAGAATTTAAGATTCAAAATACCCTAAATTCGCGTGCTGATTTCCACTCGGGAAACGTTATCTTCTGCTTTGCTAGCTGACACTGGCACCTACAAATAGCTGAAGGGCCAAAAGGTTTTAAAATTATTCTCACCTAAAATGTGCGTCTCGGGACACCGGCAGATGACTAAGTAATGCGATTTGCCAGTCCTAATATTCTGGAGCGCCAAAAGAGACCAGTCCCTAGGAGCGCGACATTCACGCATCTCAGACACCGCTTCGCAGGTCTTCACCAGCGTAACGGCTTTCTTGGCATACTGAAACATATTCAAAGTGAAATCTTCTTTAGTAGAGATGTACGAGTAGATATTAAGAAATTTAAAACCAATTCTGTGGTCAATACAATTAATATCGCAGTACAAAATTGTTATCACAAACACATTTATGAAAAAAATCATGAAATGCCGTTGAAAATAAAGCTTACGTAAATAATAGCTTAGGTTAGATACGTATGAAAAAGTAATAATAGTAACGCGATTCGATATGAGAGCGTCACAATATTCTATGAACTATATACATTTGTATTTTGCACAACCAGTACAAAGCACTACTCACCTTTTTCTTAGAGTCTGTAGTAAGACGTGTCGTATGCAAGTCGTCAGCGTTGAGGCTCGCGGAACACGGGTCGCGGTACCGAGCTGGACACGCGCAGAGCGGCTGCGTGTAGTTTAGACGGACGTACACTGCATTGCACACCTGGTCACAGGCAAAATAGCGTCATCTTTGATCGTAAAAAATCGTACCTCCTATTACGACGTGCAGAATGAGCGGAATTTGCCTATTATTTTTTAGCTTGGAGCAAAGCATACCCAATTAATTGTTTTAGCTTAGAGCAAAGCATTTCTAACGCATATGTAGCTCATTGCTAGGAAGCTTTTTTCGTTCCATATACGCAATGCGTCTCACTACTTGCGTAAACTTGGTGGAAATAATGTTTATGAGAATGAAAATATAATTAGCAAGTCACCTGTTGAATGGCACATTCTGGCAGCAGGTATATATGTTGATTGTGAGGGTAGTAATGGTACTTAGTGGGCTTGGCCAGCACGGAGGTCGAGCCGGCGGGTAATGGCACCGTCTGAAACGGAAACATAAATAATTGTTTTTCATCTGTCCGATATTTTTGCAGGCACAGAGATTTAACTTATAAATTGAAAATTGGTAGTTAAATATTTAAATGGGACTATCACTTTATTCACAACTTAAAATTGAAAATTTAATATTTAAATGGGACTATTACTTTATTCACGACGTAAAATTGAAAATTTAGTATTTAAATGGGACTATCACTTTATTCACAACTTAAAGTTGAACATTGAAAATTAAATATTTAAATGGGACTATCACTTTATTCAACACAATTGAAACGAATAAGATGATAAGATGTTAATAAGATGTTAAATATAGTGCAGGAAAGTTGCAACGCAACAACGCAACGCAAAGCAGCAACCTTGCTTATCCACAACACAATTGCTCTTTGTTAACTGTGCGATGTTTTCTTTAACTTTTGCACGGTCGTGCTGCAATTACTACCTATGTTCTTACATGTAACATTAAAGAATATAGGCAATTGCATTCAACACCATTTATGCTGTAACAGATACTATTTTCTTGTTTAACAGTTTAGATAACTCGAGTTAGCAAGAAAACTTGAATACTCGCCACATTCCTCATTGTGGCCTCATACCAAAACGGGCATGGATAATGATATAGGCATTGACATTGAAATCTTTCACGTTTTATTTTTGTACTTCTAAGGTTATGAAAAAGATAAACTGCGTAACATAAATTAAATATATTCTAGGTATTTATGATTTTTTCGCACTTTGAAGACGTCTGATAGATAGAATAATTGATGGTAGGAGACGATGCACAAAATGGATAACGTAACAAAGTGCTAAAAAACCTTGATTCTCATTACTTCTGACTGATCGTGAACCTTTGTTCTCAAATTAAGACTAATGACTTAATATTCGGTCGCCACTTAATTTGTGGACTGAATCGAAACAGTAATGGTCTCATAACATTAGGTAAAGCCGCAATTGTGTGAAAGTTCGCGGCGACTTCAATTAAACATCACATTCAAATACATTGTGAGAAACACAAAACCGCAATCCGCATTCGATTCATTATCTTTTTCATAGGACGCAGCGCTGAATTACGTTGCGTTTTTGCTGTAATATACCATTCAACTGCTCCGCTCGTATCAGTGAATGCATCACGTTGAATTTAGTAGTTCCGGTTGGTGGTTCCGCAAGTAACTGACTGATAGGCTTATACATATATTAATTTCATGCTGAAAATATATATTAATGAGAAATAAATTATGAGAAACATGGAAAAATTCAGTAACGACAATACTTTCTGATTCGAAGTATAATTTCTCGTTTCCACGAGACACACCATACTCCATACGACATGTATGTCTTTGTCTACGGCTTACTCCTCCTATAAAGTAACCAATCCGCCTGTTTGTCAACCATTGTAATGAATAAAACCATGTGAAAGACACATTTCGTTATACGATCGAATATTTTGCATTGCTATGTGTAGAAACAAGTGCATTTCGCAGTTGTGCTACCTGCTCTGATATCATTAAGTTGTTACGTACACAAGTTTATGAAACTGTTAAACGCAGATTATCTTTTATTATAATGTCATTTGTAGCGGTCTGTCTACACAATGCCGGACAATTCGCTGGTTGCAACGCAGTAGGTACTAAATTGCGTTCATTTTCAACTTTATAATTACGTTATATGTTAGGTAATTATATATACATTATTATGCATATTTAATTCTTTGCGAATAATATCAGAGGTATTATAAATTAATGAAATAACTATACCTAACAATTGGAACATGTAACGTGAATAGAACTTACGACAATTCAGATGTCTTCGTACAAAACTATTTTCAATGGTTAATTATCTAGTTTTCTGAAGGCGTTGTAGTCATAGAGAAGAAACAAAACAAGAAACTTCAGGATCTCTTTATTAATCTTAATTAATATAAAGTTCAAGCTCGTTATTGTCCTTTTAAAGTTTGCTTCTATAATAACGAGGCGAGACTGTCCGCGGTTATAATCAGTATCTTAATGTTTATCATAACTTATTTAACGAGATTACTTTTTATTACAAACCTTTACGTTTATAACATACATAAAACGTACATACAAAGAAAATCAAATTTTTCTCGAGACATGTAAAGAAAGCCACTATTGTTTAGCAAAAATTGAGATATTCTTATGATGGTTAGCAATACTTGTATTGATGCGTTCCGGTTTGCTTAAAACAGTGTAATATACTCGTACAGTCACCTTGAAACCTGAGGCGTTCCAACTTAGTCTTCATGGATGACGACATTTTCGTGTCTGTCCGTAAGCATAAATAAGTTTTATATGGATTAGGTATTTGCAACACTCACGTAAAAACATTTCATTCGCGACAATTAAAATATTATCGGCTACAAATTTTTAATCCTCTTTTAAATTCATCATACGTATTATCTATTACCAAGGACACCCGCTGTGCAGTTAAAATTTGATATAAATCAATCTTCATCTGTAACTAGTTCAGTGACCTATATGGATATTAAATAAAGTGTGAACAAAGAACCTTTTGTATTACATCTTAAACGCATTACAATATGAGCAATTGTGGAGCAATTTCTTTTCTAAGAAGTCTACGCTTTAACTGTTCAGTCAACATTGCTTTTAGACAAGGGTCAGACAGCACTCATTTAAGCAATCTGAGTATTCTAACCTTGTACTTCTAGCGAGTAACTCAGAAAAATAACGTATTTCAAAATATTGTAATTATTTGTACATTTTACAATTCATTGTTTGCATCGACAACATATACATATATTACTAATAGCTTATCGAAATGGTAATCGGATGTATACAATTTGTAATAGAGGGATGAAAGTATACCTAGTTTATTTTTGGCCTGCTATCTTTTATGTTTTTATTAACTGAATTTTGCATTTCGTCTTTCTCGCTCCTCTCTTCGCGTGGTCAACGGGACACTTTCTTTATACAGAT
>DWEL01000091.1:0-12310 GCA_018245955.1 Myscelus nobilis
AAGAATTATTGAACATATAAATTAGTAACAAGGTCAATGCAATATTTATATTTACATTGCTCAATATTTACATTACACAAGGCATTGTTATACTTACAGTGAGTTCGGGTGGTAATGCAGCTAAGCTCTGTGGATAATAAACATATTTACATTCGCAAGACATGGCAATCCACGCATTCATATACATCGTCAGCTTTACATATGTACAGAAAATTCATTTAACAGCATTCCCGTTTATACAATCACTGTATTCTACTTGAACCAAAATTTAAAAAACAAAATAACAGTTGCATGCCATTCTTAAATAAAAACGACAACGCTTGTTGTACATAAACATGCAAATTATGTTATATTACAATTTGCAATAATTTCAACCAATTTAAAACATACAGGCGCAAAGAGGAATATGTACACGGGAATTTTGTACATCCATCTCTTTCTAAGCGTTACCTTAGTGGTTCTCATAAGTTGGTCCCAATGCCTTTCCCTAATTGCAGGGTTTTGAAGTTCCCCAACAGCTCTTAAAGATGTTAACATATTTTTCACTGTAGCTTCTAAATTAATATACGTATCCCAACTGAAAGTATTATAGCGTATACATTTTACATTTTACTTGAAACATTATGTATATTAATTTTATGTTATCATCATTTTATACCTCCTCATTTCCTTATCCAACAATCGTATTTCCTTTGCAAACTTTTTACATTCAATATCCATATTCTCTACGTCTATCTTGCGCCAAGGTGTAGTTTTCCAATCCTCAATGCTGGTTCTTACAATGTATACATAATCCCACAGTTGCTAAAATATTGTATCTGTTAATATCGCATTAATAGTAACATGAACATTTTTGTTTTTATCATCCAAATTACCTTTAACATTCGAAGTTCCTTGCGACATTGTTTCAACAGTTTGAATTCGGGTACATTCACTTCAAACAATGAACCGGACTCCTGTATACTTTTCATTTCATCTTCCAAATGTAACATTTCATTATCAACTCTAGACATAACCGCATATGGATCATCACATTCGTACTTGAAAAACTGTTAAACCATACTCTATTTAGACATCATCATATTTATACATATTTCGGCAATAACTAAAATATGTATACCAATTAACACTTACATCATATCTTTTAAAAACCTCTCTATAATATATCACGTGAGTATCAAATGTAGTGATCTTTTTCCGTATGCACGATACTTCGGCTGCTTGTAATGGCGCGACCTGTTGTTTGACCGTTAAGGCCAGTTTTTTCGTTGACTGCCATTGCTCTGGTAATTCCTTACAATAAAGTTAAAATATAAGTAAATACTCAGAATGCAATGTATTAAGAAAAAGCGAGAAGAGAAATAATTGACCAACTTGTAAAAGCACGTTCACTTCTTCGGGGATATCCATGTCGTAAAATTTGAGTAACTCTATGGTTTCAGTTAAAGGATGAAACATGTCGTCAGTTGTTGCAGTTCTATCTTTCACATTCATCAAGTAACCCATTACAGTTACTAAAGCTTCGTAATCCCCTTCTGGAACGGGCTGCAGTAAGCCTAAAAGCAAATACAACAGTAATGTTTATATTCGTATACCTCATGTATACCTCATGTATAATAATATAAGTAAAATAAGTAATACGATTCGTATAACATTTTACCTTCGTCCGCCTTACGAATGAAATTTCCTAAATCTGTTAGGCTGGATGTCACATTATTTACTAAATGTTCTTTGTACATGTTACCCCATTTGCGAACCGTGTTAAGTAGTGCTTGACGAAATGGTCTGACATCTACCTAAGAAATAAATACATATGCTATAAAGCTACAATAACAGTTAAACTGAGTTATAATATTGACTAGCGTGGATATTAAAAATTACCTGGAACCAACAGTTAAATACTTTATACGATTCCATATCTTCAATATCCAAGAAAAGATTCTCGTAGTGATCTATTTGTTCCCTAAACGCCTCCATTTTCGGAGGGCATGGCACCGGAGGTTGGACATCCTTATCTTCTGAACCAATTTTATCTATCTCGTCAGCACTTAAAATCCTACCATATGTTAAAAACACTTCCATGATAGCATCCCTCTCTTCCAACCAAAGATATGAATAGTTTTCAAAAGTTTTACAGAAATCATTAGCATCTTCAATTACTCTTTCTATCCAATTCAAAATATCATCTTTCATTTCCACTATATCATCGTCGCTTACAATTTCATCTTCATAAGATTCGCTCTTTTTAGAATCTATTCTTTCAATCAAAGAGGACATTTTTAATATATGGTTAATAAGGTTGTCGATCATTGCTGTAAATCCTTTCTCTTCGCTCGGATCTAAACTTGGTACGAAGACCATGTCAGGCTCCCACAACTCTAGTTGCGCCTCAAATAACGGAGCAAGTTTATTTTTGGGATTCATGTGTTCCGATATATACCCTAAACTGAAATTAAAAGTATTAATGTTAAAATATATATATATCACATGATACCTTTTATATATATTTCCTTACCTGCAAGCTATGCACTTAAAAAGTGCCTCTCCAAATAAATTATCAATGAATGAGACGTATGACAACCAAATTTCACATTCTTGATTGTCTTGCATATTAAACATTTCCATATTTTCTCTAAGCAATACTTTGATACGATCTGCTGTTTCGCTAATTTCTGTGTAACGTTTATTTATCTTCTCTTGACAATCATCTAAATTTAGCAGCGTATCCTAAAACAACAAGATATTACCATCCAGCATTTTATATATCATCGATAAAGAACACAACAGTAGGACTGTTTTTACCTTTTTACCTTCCTTTCTTTCAAACAGTGGTTGTGAAGACCACGTTTTCATAATCTCTTTCATTTCCTTGAGGTTATCTTGAATTTTTGACATTCGCTGGTATAAACTTCCAACTAACTTGTGAAGTTCTTGCAAACTATTCCAGAGATCTGAAATTTCACTTTCAAATTTAAAAAATAAAACGTTAAGAGTATCTTAAGTTAAGAATATCTTAATACGCGATTAATATTTTTTTACCGTTTGAGTTCCAGTTAAGTTCGTTTTGTGCCATTTCAATCCTTTGGTCGATTGCCTTGATTTCATCTTCAACTAAATCAAACTCAACTTTTTGACTGTCCTTTCTTATTTGATTATACCAATCAATTGTTATGCCGAGATTGATTCTATATTGTCTATAAACTTCTTGTTTCGCAAATAATTCCCGACTTTCGTTTGGCAACAAATTTTTCACATCTGCATTGTTGCGAAGATGATGAACTTCTTTCATTAATCCTAATAGCTATAATAGTGGAATTACTAAATGTGTAATAAAATAAACTTTTCTAAAATCGTTCAAATATGACGTTAATAGTATTTTTAAAGGATAAAAATGTCAATTAGACACTTACCTCGGGACTAAAATTTAATGTAAGATCCGATCCTTGTCGAGATAGAATCGTTTTATTCGTTTGCGTTTCTATGATATTTGGAATGTTCACGGCCCAGTCATTAAAATATTTTCTTTTGAATTCATTGATGTCGTTAATAAGTTTCTCATATCGATCAAAAATTTTTACCGCATCCTCGGTTTCTTTTATCCTGTGTTTTAAACAAAATTCTTTAAATATAAATATGAAATACATTGCACCATAAGAATAATTAAATTCAAATATGCTGTCTTTGTGTGTTTAAACAGAAGTCATTTTGCAACATAATATGAACATGTAATCTATTACACCTATGTATATCCAACTAACTAATATATAATCGAAAACTAAACATAAAAAATATTAAAGAATCAAATAGATACTGCATTTGCCACAACAATAAAAACTACAGTACCTATTACATAACAAAACATTAAAATTGTACCCCAAACGGCCCAAACATTTTATTCTAGGAAGAATGCAAGCAAATAATCAGCTTTCGCAATTTGCCCCACCCAGCGTACTTACGGGTGCGGCAAATTGCGAAAGCTAGCTATAGGCTTAGTAATCCTTGTAGCTAGCGTGGTCATGTAAAGCAGGCCGCCTGCGATGGGTGGCAAAAACGTGTCAACCTCCATGTGACCGTACTTCTGGAGACGATTGTTCTGCTCGTTGAATAAATCCTGTAAGAGGAATATTCTACTGAATCTTCTCAGTAACTATCCAAAATCAAATTTATTAACTGTATACGTATTTTATACTCAAATTTTATACGAAATTTTGTGTAAAATCAGTAATTCATCAACGATGTAACGTGAAAACTAAGCTACTTATAAACATTTTTTAATAAAAAAATATTATAGCTGTATAATAATGACTTACTTCACAGATTATTATTTCTTTCTCAAGCATAGTGATAATTTCGCTATATTTCGCTGTGAATTCATTCTTTATCAGAGGTCTCTCTAAGACAGATCCGACAATGTCAATTAACTGAAATAAACGATTTCGTTAATATGTATTGTTATTCGATTGAGATTGTCATTTGCTTGAGATGAGGCAATATACATTAATACCTTAAATATAGCTTCCAAAGTGGAGCAATTATCAAAAGACTCGGCTAGAACAGTGGACAATTTTAAGTCCAAATCAATGATATTTTCCTGAAATTCCTTAAAGTCGTCATTAAACCTCTCGTCATCAGGGTCGAGGACGTCATAAGATTTCGAAGCGAACGCGTGAAAGTATGAATCGAATTCTGCAGAAATTTCTCGGATCTGCCCTCCTAAGACGCGACCCTTCATTCCACCGATTTCAATCTTTTCTAATTTCTGAAATTCTAATACAGTTTTAAAGAACCACTGTATAGTGTTCAATCTGTCTACAAACTTATTCATCCTTTCAAATACAACATTTGGATGAAACGTCCATGGTATAATAGCTCTGTCAACGAAATACTTTGGTAGGTTTTCCTTGAAGTAGTCGAATGTAGAGCGGAACTTTTTTAATATGTCTATCGTTAGTTGGATTCGCTGCCTCGCTTCATCAATATCACTGTGAAACAGTGTGCTTGGGTCCAAGCATTTCTTTGCCTGGAAACAATTGAATTATGCTTATCTAAAAAATCTGTTCACGAAGTAGGTACTTTAATATTAAAACACTTTATATCCTCTGATATTTCCTGATTTTCTAACCTGATATATGACCAAATTGCAAATCTGCTTTATGAGGACCATGAGTTTTGATGAGCTGCAATAATATTTAGAATCTCTCCATACCATGCATATTACATGGAATAGAGGACGAAATAATGGCTGACATTCAGTGAAATCTGTGTCTTCTAACGCTTGAAAATGCTTTTCCAATGTCCTAAGGTACAAGTCAATTTCTTGTGCTTCTGCCAATGCTGCATCAAAATAACAATATAATTAAATATCATGTTTAATACCTATAACTCAATAAAACCTATTATGCATCAAAGGCATCTTTTTTGTTTCAGGAAAACATAACAAAATTTTTAATAAAAAGTATTGACATGATTATTAAACTGATAGAATAATGTTGTCAATATTACCTGAAACAATATTTTTGAAGAGACGACTGAAGCAAGGATAATACGCTGATGTTGTCTTTTCTAAAATAACCGCCATGCACCGCACTCTTTCCGTGCGTAGTTGATCGTAAATGTAATTCAAATTGCTCAATCGAGATTTCCAAAATGCAAGTTCTGGAACAACATTCAACAACAATTTTCATTTAATTGAAGACGTGCGAAACAAAAATCCCGGTTGTATTTCAAATCATATTCTTGCTGAGCACAGCTGAATGTTAAATTATGATACAATGTTCGAAGACATATTACATAACACTTTACTCATTCCAATTTCAATTCAATAAAATAACAAACTAGGGAATTTCGTTAGAATTAAGTCAGTAAAGATAATAAACATAGATCTCTATTACTTGTCGTCAAATGAATGCACGTGCCTTCCAATTATACGAGTACGTCTTGGAAAGTCCATTACGTGGAAGTTATTTTAGCTTTCCCAGAAAGCTTACGATAATTATACCTGCATATCATATAAATTTCACGGTTTTGCCTCAACCATGCACGCGGATTTCCAGATCGTTATTATAGACATACATTATCTAATTAAACTAACTACCTTCGTGTTCCTAACCACTTATCTCGGAAACCGTAATACAATTTTCTCGAAACCAATAAAGATATTACGTTATCAAAGTTATAGGAATCAAATCATATTTAGTTGGTAAACTTTATATTACTGGCTAGTCATGTGCACTATTGGAATCACCAATTAGATAGTGATTTACCGTAAGCAATAAATGAAGTTAATGGATACTGTACATTTGATTTATTTAGGTGTATGTTGAATAGGTTTCTCACCGACGCTTGGCAAAGGGTTTTGTCCGTTATCGAAAGCCTGCGACGAGTCCTCCATCATGACGTCGTTTATTTGCTGCGCCCATTTAATGACCACGCCCTCGATGGCACTCTTCAAATACAGATCCACCTCTTCACCCTTCAATACTTCCTTTTCGGCTTCATGTACTAGCTCTACTCCTACTGGCAACGGAAGAACTGTCTGTCCATTGACTTTGCCTTTGACCTATTAAAAATTTTTACTTTTAAAAGTTTTCAAATCTAGGTAAGTATCTATAGTTTCTATTCTTTTGAGGTTTTGATTTAGCATTTACTCACCTCGTAAACAGTACTTTTTAGGTTGTGAATTTGTTTCAGAATATCTTGCGAGACAACTAACGGCCATCCTTCATGGTTTAGAGGATTTGACAACAAGGGTACAAACACTTCATCGACTAATGATGCTAATTCGTCAATAATTCTAGGGGCTAGATCACCTATTGAAAGAAAGGTTTGTTTGTTAAGAAGTACGTATGTTTTACGTATGTTTACGTATGTTTTATGTACGTATTTTTTACGATATAAATCATACTATTAACGACTTTCCTGATTTATTGGTAGTTATTGGAAATAACTATTATATTTATTTGATCCCAAAAAAATCTCATTTCTAAGAAACTTGGTATTGTGTCGTGATATGAAAATTTAGCATATAATGTCAATGTAATTTGTATGTATAACTTACCAAATATGACCATTTCAGCGCAATTCTCCTTCGGAACGACATCTGCTTTCTTTTTAACGAAGTAAACGGCTTTATTTTTTAAATAACAAGGGAACGATATTACGGGAACCAGTTGTGCTGCGTGTGTCAAAACGATAACTAGGAGAAGAGGTAACGGTTTATCCACGAAATCCTTTAACGTGGATCTATGTTCCTCTATACTGAGTACTCTCATCCATTTTTCAGGCTTCAACTTTAAGGATTTGACAACATAAGAGCCGATGAAATCAAAGCGGGGATCTTGGTTCGATGACGATGGACCTGGTTGATCCATTTTGATGTAAAACTACTTCAAACATAAGATCATCTCGATGACTTTGAAATGGATCTCGAGAAGTTGCAAGCGAGTTGCTAGATGGAGCTTTCTCGAAGAAGTGCGCGAAGAAAAGCTGGGCCTGGCAAATGGCAAGTCACGCGAGTCCCATAGCAGGTCATTATGGAACGATGTCTCCTTTGTAACGAGCTATAAACTTTGCTTACAAAAATAGATTATGAAGTACAGACAGCAAAACACGGGCAGGATTACCTACATCTGCATTATACAAGGTTATACAATAGGATGGTGACAATAATAGAATGCAGGTGTATTTTTTAAACTTTATTTATTATATTAAAATCTTGTCTTCATACACACAATGTTACTTTCCAATAATAATATACAAATATTTGATTTAGTACCTTGTTTTAGTAGCTCGACATTTTGAAATTGTTTTTCTGATATAATTTGTGTTATATCGTCCTATTTTAAAGTGTGTTGTCATGAAAGTGTAAACTTTATATAAAATAGACTCGGCATGTTGACTGTGAACGGTACGCAGTATAAAAGGCTCGGGCGCGTACCACGCGGGCATCGCGCCGCCCCGCGCCCCCGCGCCCCCCGCGCCCCCCGCGCCGGCGAGATGACACTCGCGACGTCGCGAATAAGGTTAACTGTCGCTCGCTGTATGGTTAAGCGGTTGCAAGTCATAGCCGATTAACTATCTGCTTATATAATATCAAAATCCGCTAAAGTAACGGTTGGGGAGACCCACGACCAGCAGTGGGAGGTAAAAACTGCAGACGCCTAATCCCAGTTTATACAAATGTATTTTAACATTATTCTTTCATCTTCAACATCTTATTTATCTAAAATATACATTATAAAGACAATATTACAATGCTCGTATACAAGCATATTTAATGGCTATTTTTATTGTAATCGCCAGAAAATGTGCGTATAACTATCAGTTTCACTAAATTAAATGAACAAAATAAGTAGGTACTCGCATAGCGAACACAGCACTCCGATTCAGAAATAATCATAGTGTTTTTATTTATATATAGTGCAGATTTTTAATATTCGTTAAAAACGCAACCGCTCGTCCCATAGGCAGGCCAACAAAAATTATTAACAGTATGCTATACTTACCAGCCACAATCGTGGATTATGTAACTTATCGTTACGCTGTACGTCGGTAAGTTATTCAAAGATTATCAGTAATATTTTATAAACAACAGATAAAATAAAATCATGTTATGTGAGCTGTGAAGCAGCAGAGGAATTCAAAGAGCATCGAGGATATACCACGCTCCAACCCCTACATAGAGATTTTAGATGCTGGGACGTCTACCGTCATTCTTGTAGTCTTTTAGTTTTATATCTCTTCGTTTGTTTAAAAAAAATCATATCGTTTCTACGCGAACGCAACTACTATCATAGCGATGATATTCATAGAAAAAGTCCTACCATGCGTAAAACGAAACCCATTTTTTTTGTCTAGGTTGTTCTACATAAATAAATCAAAACTATGTTTAATAGCGTCTACTTTTATAATACCTACCTATCTATCGTATGCTACTACAAAATCTTTGAATTTAACCCCGTTTAATTAAGTATATTAATTACGTACTATTTTATCGATTTATAGTTAAATACCCTTAAATGCTTTCCTTATAGACCTATTTCAAAATCAATACAAGCTGTTCGAAGTAGAGATACCATATTTGTAGGTAAAACGAAACTTAGCATTATTTTAAATATGTTCCAACATAAGTTGCATTCAACAAATACAAACAAGGAGAGACTACCTGTTTCTGTTATAAAATTCATATGTATTTTTTTTTATTATTCTTAAAAAATAGTAGCGCTTTTTGCTATATACATATATTACTTTTCTAAGCCTACAGATCTATAATACTGTGTATAGGTTATATCATGCGCGGCACGTCTAACTAAAACATGTTCGGGAATAAATGAAAGAAAACGAAAATATTTTACAATACATTTATTGATAATGACAGCGATGGTTTGACTCAAATTTGCTACTCGGCAAAAATATTTCCACTAAAAGTGAACTATACTTGTATTTAAATATTAAAATCTCTTTATTTAATGTTTACAAATACAATAATGAAGATGCAACCATTACTTTATACTACGACCGCTTATCACATTAAAACAAATAGAAATACATTTGATTTGTGATCTATAGTTATATTACACGATCCTTACAACTGGCAACACAATCTATGCAACCTCGTCACTATGCTAAAATGAAACATGCTTCACAATTGTACAAAATAAAAATAAACATGTCAACAGTTCAAAAGCTCTCGTATTGTTTATTCAATCGTATCGCAATAAATACAAAATACGCTAAAAGATTACAATAAAACAATAATAAACATAAAATAAAACAAATAATTTCATTTACCTAATAACTATCATTTAAAACAAAAGCACAGCACATGGTCAGCTTAATTTCTAAAAATTAAATTATAAGACCCGAAGACGCCGCTGTCGAGGTCACTATTAGCCTAACTCTAAGAGCCCTAGGTCGGCTCGCGGCTGCCCGATCGATATCTCTCTGCCCGTCTCCTACCAACAACTACTGGACAAAAGCACATCGAGAGTTTCAAAGACACATTCAACTTTATATGAAAACACTTTTAATTATTTCGATTAGATTTTCATAACGTCGACGGTGACTACACATTGAGCTGTCCTAGTCGCGGCCCGCGATACTTACACACATAGATAAGACGTACTGTTTCTACATAAATTTCAAGTCACAAAATGCAAAATCATCAAATCGCATCTGTCTATAAAAATCTAACTTATACGACATTAAAATACGAGTACTACTGAAAGTCTGAACGATAAACACATTAAATGGATAAATGGAATGTATTAAGTACGACAGTCTAGTCAAGCGCTCGACAGTAGGCTGGACGCGGCGGCGGGCGCGCCCGTGACGTCACGCGGGCATCGCGAACTGTCATCGGCTACAAATTGGCGATAAATTCTCGAGTGCATACTTTGAAACGATTGATTAATATTTTTTGATAACCTTTTTCGTTTTCTTTAATTTAATACAAATGACTTATAGGGTAAATGCAAATATACAACATCGTGTTAAGGAATGAAGGGCAAGTAGGTCGTGAACGCGGAGAGTGATAACCTTACAAACACTAGTAATAACGAGGCTATTTACTCCTATTCGTGTACTCATTTAAGTGTACTTAATGAAGATTACTGGACTAAGAGGATGGAATATACATTAGGTGAACTATAGACTACGCCGCTGGCTCCGTGCGGCGGCCCAACTGGGACATCTCCTAATACAGTATCGATTACACGCATACTACTCTGCTACAATATATAATCTGATATCATTAATATATTTATACCCAATCCAGGCAACACACCGAATAGCTACCGTACATTTCTCGCACTAACATGGCGAAGACTCGACACTAATAAATTTACAGATTCACAGATTATTGTTCAAAAGTGGATGGAGATAATAATTTGAGGACAATTTGCATTACATAATATGTATGTATATGAGACTTTCTGAATGTAACAATATACAGCGCGCCGGGACGCGTCTACAAACATTAATTTTTTTACAATACTCGACGAAATTCACCTACACGACCTAATAGATATACCGATCTGTGGCACAAGTGACGGGCAAGCTCCGTAAACTGTCGGACGGCCGAACGTACCGTCACGTGGAAAGATGCAACGACACCGGTGGACGAAAAAGTCGCAGCGATTCACGCGCGCGACTGTACGACGTGCCGACGAACGAAGCAGAGATCGCTAGTAGGAATATATGAGTACATGATCGTCGAAAGTATCAATACAGCGATATAAGACGAACGAGCGCGGCGAGGTCGCGCCGCTCGCGCCGGGCGCCCGCGCTCGCGAACGGCCGGTGTACTAAGTACAAGTCTTTTACAAGGACGAAGATGTGACATTGGACGCTATCGTACTCGTTCGAGCACTACGTTTTCGTTACGAAGGGCGAAGGGACAAACGGGACGCAACAATATTACAATTTTAAAATTAACAACGCTCCTTCGTCGCATGGCAAGAAACTATCACATTACAGTCTGGCAACCGTGCCCTTTGACACGATGGTAATGAGCAATAAAGACAAATACTAAATGCGGATTTAAGCACTCGAAACGTATAATATAACCTCTGCTCGGAACGACCCATCGATCGGTCCGAACGAGTACAGAGGAAGAGTGAATCTCGGAATGCGTACGCAAATTTAAAATGCTCTTAGGAACTGTTTCTTCAAAACAAGTAGCGAGAGATAGATTGTTCTCTGAGGGATGTATAGATATTCAGAAGTAACTTTAGCTTAAGTATGTCAATATAGAGTTAATAAAGATAGATCAATAATGTACTATTAAATTTGAAAAATTGGTCATAAAGAAGTTCCAAAATCCGAATCATACATCAGAACATTATTCGGCGAAAGGAGATCTGTCGCGTTTAATAATCAAATTTCACTATGAAATATAGGGACCTTGCATTGTTCAAGAATCAGCAAGCTTTGCCAATGAGTCAATACATAAATAATTTATCGTAACGTCTACACCACAAACTATACAGTAAAAAACTCTATACAAATAATACACCGATTCTTATCACCGATCACAAGCAAGTCATTGGTTTCTACGAACATTAAATTATCAATAATAATAATAATACACACGCAAAGATTCACATATTTACATCGAAACCAATAAAACAATAAAATTATTATGTCAATAATAGTAATAATAATAATAATTACATACGTATACGAAAATTGAATGTCTATTTACAAATTCAATTAATGATATACATTAAAAAAAGAAACTTGCAAATGAACAGCTACGAATAAACTCGTAGACGTGTGGAAAGTGGAAGCTGACGGACCCTCTGCAGCGGTC
>DWEL01000092.1:0-12297 GCA_018245955.1 Myscelus nobilis
CAGGATTTAAATTGACCACGATTTCACTTGATGGATTCAAGCAATGCTGCATCCTATGATGGATCACACAGGCCTAGATAAAGTCTATTTAACCATGCTTTGAGCCTTTTATTATATTAGTCATAGCGCATTGCCCTATTTTTTAAAAATAAACCAACATGTTGATGGTGTAACATTGAAAAAAAATATTGCAAGTACAAAAATTATTAAATCAACTAGGATTTAATATTTTCTGTACAGGATACCAAAAGAGAACCCTTGTTTTATATTATTTACAAATGCAATGTGTGTATTGTATGTTGTTCCAATAGAGTGTAAATGTAAAATTTATATGAAAATGTACAAAGAAAATATTGTATATACCTTTCTTCGTAACTGTTGGGAAACATCCATCTGCAGTGTGACGAGGAGCTGCTCGCGGAGCAAGGCTTGCTGCTCGAAGGGCAGCTTGGGGAAGAATTCAAAGAATTCTGAACTAAGGAGCCTCCGCAGCAGCACGGCGGCCGCCTGACGCCCTTCGTCGCCGAGGTCCACATTTTGAACAGCGCTCACTAAATATACCACCTTCGTCTCTGTTGGAATGTTATTGTATGCTTCCTGTGGAGAAAAATGAACAGAAGTGTTACAATTTTTTAAGAGAGAAAAAATATATGTCATTCTGTTGAAATTAAACAAAAACAATAATTGTGTTGAGATTGCTCTGAATTGTAAGCAAGTGCTTCACTGCAGTAATACAAAATCGAATAATTCAGTTGCATCTAGTCCATTTTCCGTACCCTATACAAAGCACCATTATTTATACGATACTCATTTCATACAATTTGGGTATTTAAAACACATTTCAACAGCATTTCAGATTTTTGTCACTTATGGTTTACCTTTTTTTTTTTAAAGCTTGAGGTAATTATAAATTTGGCGTATTTGGGTTATTAAATTCTAATTGATTAATCATTATTAAGCGGCAAATACAAGTTATTAGTTGGTATTGACATGATTAATAATTAAAACACAATACGAAATTTACCTGTACTCGTCATGCAAAAACTATGTTTTGAGGTAGGTATTAGTTACGATAATTTATACGCCGCAGAATAAGATTATTAAATCTGATTCTGTTATTCTTCTAATTATAAGAATATGAATAATGTGTAACACTAAAAACGATCGAACTGTCATTTAATATACAGTAGAAAACTATGAAAACTTAAAGTTACTACAATAATTATGTGCAAAATCTGAAATACGGACTAACACCCGTTGACCGCGTAGTGGGCGACTTTGGTTAGGAGCACGCATAAAAATTACACACTCAGCACAAAATGTTATAATGTCAAAACGGACTAACTTCAATCAGCTATCGTATGTAAATACACAACTTTGCAATAAGCTGTTTCGTTTCATTTCAGAAATAATAGCGATCCTCCATGACCACGTTTTGACACGAGGCCATACTTATAGTTTTCTAATACAAGAACATGGTATCCTCCATCAGTAGTTACGAAAATATTATGAAAACATAAAATATCGCAAACACTTACTTCTGCTTGGGAGCGGATGTCATTATCTGGAGACAATAAAGTATTTAACAATTGGTAAAATTGCGCCTGATCTCCGGCCATGTTGAACCTCTTCAAAAAGGCTCACTTTTTTTTCCTAAAATTTTATGCGGCCGGCTATTATATTATAGTGTTGCCAGTGTGATCACCTATAATATTCCAGTATTACCGATTTTAATATTGTCGGTCTCCTTTCGCGATTCAGTCGATTACATAGTTGTTATCTATTAATTAATTTTAAACAAAATACATTGAGACATTTGAAAATCACTTCCTGCAAAAAGTACGATAGTCATGCAAGTGGGTAGTTGACATTAGAAACTTGTTATTGGTTTAATTTACAATGAGAGAAATGGAATTTAAGGCAAAAGAAAAAACTAGGCATCGATCTATAATAATTTGTAAATAACCGAAACATGTAAAAGTTTTATTTAGTCCACTTAATACCAAATTTTTCTTTGATAAGCATATGACACGGCTTATATAAAGCATTGAGTTGCAAGTAGCTAGAATAAAGATAAAAGTTATATTATTATATTAATTTATAGAACAAGAGATTAACAAAGTTAGATTTTTTCACAAGTGGTTCCTAGCTTATACTGTCAAGTATCAATCTATCACCAGACTGCTGACAGATGACAATGACAGTAGTGTGAATGAAGTGATATTGAATAATAATACTTTCAACATATTTTTTTAGGTTACATTAGATACAAATTACAATCAAAGAGCGAGGAAACAAGCCAAAAACTATAAGTAAAGTATCTTGAAAACATGCAAATTTAGACAAATTATTTGAAAGCGAAAATACTTCTATGCGAATGACTGATTAATATGGTAAGCATACAGAAAATCTTTCTTTTTTCATAATAATACATATCTAACAATATCAATAATAATTGTAACATTTCAGGGTAGTTCTGTTATATTATTGGGTTTGGGGATGGCTGCTGTGGGATTTGCCGGGAGGTACCTACTTCGACAAATGCCTAATGCGTCTTCAAAATTCGCGGAAGCTATGAAAAACCTGCCAAAATTTGATGCTGAATCATTAGCAAACTCAAAATATTACAAAGGTGGTTTTGAACCAAAGATGACGAAAAGAGAAGCAGCTTTAATTTTAGGTGTTAGCCCAACGGCAAACAAAACTAAGGTAAGTAAAAAAACATTGAAATACTATGACTATGACATGATATAATAACTTTACATTTAGTTCACTTACTATCTGTTTTATACAGCTATTAGTTTTATAACATTTATTGGCAAGAGAATGGCAGGTATGGGTCAGTAAAAATAGGTGCACCAGTAGATCTGTCATTAATACACATCACATGTGGGAAACATTCAAAGTTATACGCATAGAAGCTAGTAAATCTTTTGGATGTTTTTTTTCCTATAAATGTCTTAGTTCTAACCATTGTTAATAATTATTTTCACTTTTTCTAAAATTACTATTCCCACAGGACACATTTTCAAATATATTCGGATTATTTTCTGTTGCAGATTCGGGACGCTCACAGACGAATAATGTTGCTTAACCATCCAGACAAAGGAGGCTCCCCACTTCTCGCTGCCAAGATTAATGAAGCAAAAGATGTCCTTGAAAGTGGAAAATCATGAAATAGAAACGGTTGGCTTGACAGTTTAGTGATAGTTAATGCAACATTATGAATATATGTTGCATATAGTTTTGTTAATGCAAATTGTAGAATAATTTAGGCTATCATAGCAATAAAACCATAGTTGTCTTATAAACCCGTTGCCTCAATTAGTAGATCAGTAGAATATGTATGTCTCTAATTGGTCTCAACTGGCAATACTGGTTGCGACCACTTCTAAACTGTTGATAAAACACCTCATTTTTCTCCTAGTTGTGATAAATCTGCTTTGTTCATTTTCATTAAAAACTAGCTGACCCGGCAAATGTTGCTTTGCTATATAAATTATTTTGCCGTGGTCGCAATATTTTTTATTGCTGCTCCTCTCCTATTCATTAGCGTGATGTTATATAGCCTATAAATGAGCTATCTAACACTGAAAGAATTTTTCAAATAAGACCAATATTTCCTGAGATTAGCGTGTTCATACAATCAAACAAACTCTTCAGCTTTATGTTATTATTATTCAAAATAGGGTTAAATTAGAAGACAAAAGACAAGTTTCAACATCTCAATACTGTATTCTGCAATGAATTCAAATAATAATGTTATGGCAATAATCTATACAATCACCAAGATCTTATATTTAATGCTTCATACTATATAGATAATGCAGGTGAGGGATCTGAGAATAAATGTAATGTTTATATACAATTCGCAAATTAAGTATCATCTGTTGAATTTAAAAAAACTATCTTCATGAGGCCTTCTTAAACAAACAAGAAGCGATATATTCATGTGAATAAATACCTAAACATCAATAGTTGCATTTTCTATACATACTGTTTGTGTTCACTGTTTATTTATAAATTTTATCAATACCCTTATATAAGAAAAAACATTTATAAATGAAGAAATGCTACTAAATGTAGTACATTTTCGTTAGAGAACTTATTGTCAATGTAGCAAATGATCATATCTAAAAAGATAATATTCATTATAAAACACTTTGTATTTAAAACTAAATATTACTACTTTAGTTCTCAAACAAACAACTATTTGAATTATCATAGTTATTATAATTGACAGTTTAAAATATTAAACTTTGATGTGTTTAAAAGAAGTAATCTAAGCAGTATTAGTACATAGAAATTCCCTGGAAAATCACAGTAAACAATCCAGGTGGAAACTATTGTTTAAAATAGAGCACATAAATATATGTCACGAATTCATATGTAACCAGTTTGCTGATAATATTCAAAACATTCTGAAATAAGAAATATAAAGTCTATGAAAATATTGGGTAGGTCTTTCAATACTCAATAGTGATAGAATATTCAATATTAACATTGGTATCATTCAAATATAAATAAGTCCTAATACAACAATCACCCCTGGGTGGATTGTTTTTTTTTGTGATGTAGTTAGTAGAAACGCAGGTAAATAGTAGATGTTAAAATATTGGCAAAAGACTGCATGAATAATTTATTTTGCCTCTTATGCAAAGGTCCTGTTCACACTATCTTTAGTAGTGCACTACATGTAATATAAAATATGTTAGAATTTCCACAAATATCTACTGCATCAGCATGCAATACTTATTAAAAATAATATTATAATAATATATAATCTGTGAAAACGCCAACGCAAAAACTGACATTTCTTTTAATTAATTATATTATTCAGAAAAGTTCACAATAAAAAAATTACGTAGATACCAAGCATAAAAAAGATGAGCGGCAAGCCAAATACGTATAGGAAAAATAGAAACTAAATTAAACACTCAAATTTTTCAGCTTAGTTAATAGGACAATTACTCTACTATAGGTACTAATGTTCATAATCACACGAATCTTTGTTATCTCGAAAACTATGATCATAATAATAATAAACAATGATAACAATAAAAATAATACTAAATAACAATACAATTAATGATATGCAAAAGAGAACTGTTATTCGCCCTACAAAATCATTTTATTGTACAAGCGACACGCAGATTGTCAAGTGCAGATTTGTCATGATTCAATAATAGTGTAATTTAATAAATAGCATTTGTAAATTGATCCGTTCTTTGGATTCTCAAAAAAAAAATGTTTTATAAAAGCTGTCTAAAAACAAAGACTAGTCTGTATTTGTACGAAGTAGGTGTATAAATTATGTAACACGTCACAGGATTTTTATATAGGGAATTACATTTGTAACACAACCGTTAAAATTCTATTTTGTGCTAAGTTTCAGATTTGGAACACCATTATAAGATTTGGATGACTGTTATAATATTTTTTTCTGTTCCTACAAAGCAACAATAGTTTTTACATATTATTATAAATATTTGAAGTAATGTAATATTCATTCAGTTTGATTATTATTTATACTGACATGCAATTTATCTCTAAGTACCCTAAAATTTTCTCATTATTCTGTTTTTATGAACATTTAAAACACTCAATTAGGAAGAAGATTACAGATTTTACAATTTAAAATCATCATACATTACTTTCGTGTAACATTTAAATTCATAATTTATAGTAAGTTAAACTTACAATTATTAACTAAATTATTGTATAATGTGAAATTAACAATTTGATATAATTTTTAATTCATTCATTACGCAATAAAATATGAAAAAATTGCGGATTGTGAGGGACCTTGTAAATTATTTCATTCATAGTGAACATATATGTAATTATGAGTGACGACAATGAATGCCTACGTCATCAATAAAGTATGTAACTATGTATGTAGCCACGTCCGTTAGCAAGTCCTTCCACAGTGTGGAGTCCACACTAGTGTTGCCAAATTATCGATAGTTTAGCAATCGATACTTTTAATCTAAAAAAAGCCGATGCCATTGATACAACTATGCATAGTATCGATAGTATCGTATCTCCCAGTCAGAAAAGTATCGATCCTATCGATTCTATCGATTATAATATCGATAGTTCTTCTATCGGACTACTATCGATGGAATATCGATATCCTATCCACTATTAATGGGCAACACCAATCCACACACCTAACTATATACTTCTGCAAGTCCACATTGCACAACTAAATACATCGCAATTTACGTTCGGGGCTGGCACAAAAGAATGAATTATCAAAATGACTTACAAAATACCTAGTTATTTCATGCTAAAAAAATACATGTTCAAAATTTTCAAAAGTCGACATATTAAGATGTAAGGCGTCCTATTGAAGTACATACACGTTTTAAAAATAGAATTACTGACGTTAGAACTTTGTTTTTCGAATAACACTACGCCTTTTAGTAAACAATATTGTTTATTTCCGTAGTGTCGATTGCCGTTTGGCAGCTGAACAAAAAGTATTGGATTATTTCATAATCACAAATTGATCATTCCATAGTTACTTGACGCTTGTCTATAGACGAAGCGTGACGAACGTTTTATATTCGGTACAATTCAAGGTGCGCTGACAATAATTTAAATACCTCAATATCGGTGTGAGGTTATGTAAAATTAAATCAAATTTATACCTACATGTATTATTCGGTGTAACACTTTGAGACGGTCGGGCCGTTCACACGGTTCCTCGGTACACATTAAGTAGTCGGTAGATTTGGTATATTTTTGAAACAAAAACTGAGATCGAAAGTTCCACGCACCGGTGGAACAGTTCACCGCGGTTCCTTCTGCAGCTGCTCGCGACGCTGCTTCGCGAAGCGGGCTCTGAGCTTCAGGATTGTAGCGTTCGATAGCGTACCGGGTACTTTGAATATTGACTGAAAAAAAAAACAATACCAAAATCAACACTTAAAATTACACTTACATCACATACTTTAAAGGAAATTTACACTGTGCTAGATTATTTATTCACTTAAATTAACGGTTTGATGTGAAAAAAGTAGTGACTAGAGATAGGAAAATCATGCTTAAATGGTTTGATCATGTGAAAAATAAAAAAAAATAGGTAATCACAAAAGTGGACACAGGCGAGTTTGAATGTTAGTTGAAAGAGGTAGACCTACCTACGCCCACCATGGCGTACTTTAATAAAATCGGAGACGTACCTTAAGAAGGCTAGGTCAATAGTACATCTAATAGGACACTGTATACGAGAGCTTTGATGAGAGTAGAAGTGTCTAAAGCAGTTTATCAGGATCATAGGCCGTGAAAATCCTTAGTCTCCGTTTACTCTTGTGTGAAATAGGTTTGAATAGTACACACAGATGTAATTATCTATGTACCGCCTATCTACATTTGAAAACAATTACCTGCATGAACTCATGGCAGTGGAGAGCACTCGCATTCTTTACGATCGCTTTGAAACACTCGGCCAGCGAGGTGAAATCATTGCAGGCCATGATCGATGCTCTGTTGGTCTTGATCAGTGTCAGACACACTCTGAACAAAATTTTTGATCCTTCGTAGAACAGACAATCCCATATCCGCAGCACAGTTTCAATGGGTAGGACTTCAGCGAACAGACAGACAAACCATTTCGTTGTTATAACAGCCCACGGGAGTCCTGCAATATAATTAATTACATTACATTTAATAAATGGTCTAAGCACTGATTTAAAAAAGGAAATATTGAAAAATATAAAGACAACAGTACATTTCTTGTTACGAAAGGGTAAAATCCATAGGGATTTTATTTACATCAAATATATTTCTATTTCACTTCAGATATATTAAGTTTGCAATAAATTTACATTGCGCGATGATAACAAACAAAGGTCAAGGTGAGATAGCCTATTCAAAGATGCAGCACTGATTTAAAGATTATTGAAGGTCAACACAATAACACAGCAAGGCGAAGATATTTAGTAACCCCACTTCTAAATATATTATGTAACAACATTGTGTTCCCCTGCATCATGAAAAATTTTTTTGTTATAGTTAGCTTAAATTTAATATAATCAGTTACATAAGAGCTGTCTATCTCATATAGTAATAACATTAAATCCACTAAGACATTGCAAATAAAGATTTAAAAAATCATTTTCATCTAATTGGGTACAAAACTTGTTATGGTGTGTAAATTGTTGTGACGTGTTGTGGCTATGTACCTACAATTCACAGTTGTAGGTAAATTCCCCCTAATGGTTATCGAGATATAGCCTATTCACTCCTGCAGTGAATATTATGAATTAAATCAAACATTTTACCTGTGAGGTGTTGCCAGTTGCGAATAGGAATTTAATGTTATATCAGATTGAATATCAATGTACAGAGATTGTAATGTTGTCACAGAGTAACCTTTTTCAACAAAATTGTCTACCCGGCCAGTATGCCAATTTGCAGACATGATGCAATAAAACATGCGAATCAGTGTAACATAATTACAACTGATGTTGTAAATATTTTAGTCATTCGTATTATCAGTAATCCTCTTATCTTTGATATCGGCTGTAAAGATTTGTCCTCACCTAGGTTTATCACATGCTGGTGCACATCGGGCGCTTTAGATTTCACTAACTCTGATAACACCTCAATGTCCACAATCAGGCCGTCCATTGTCTTTGTGTAATAATCGGGCAGTATTTTCTCCACCAATACCTTTAGCAGCCAAAATGATGTCTCTTCACTTTTTGTCGATAACAGGAGCAGACCTGAATGCACAGGAACCCTGATTGACCATGCTTGTGCAGGAGCGATTTCATGACAGTCTCTTAACTATAATAATATCTATTATATCTTCATATATCCTATTAATCCTAAATTCGAGGGAGCCTATGTTATGGTAACAAGATAACGGATACACTATATTTAATGTATATACATTTATAAATGCATTCTTACATTTTACCCTAGAGACAGAAATAATATTAATTGAATGCGCTTGATACACAAATATTTGTACTGGGTGGGAATCTCACTTACCACCCCTACCTCGGTAGTCAGGTAACTAGTTATTAGATCAAAGGGTCAATCAAAAATTTTCTCGGTAAATAAAATAGGTGCAGTGACAAAATCATATTAACCTTAATTAATTAATCATCAATTAAAAGTATGTACAGCATATATGCTACTGAAATAACGCTATTCTAGTAAATCTAACGGTTTCTATTGTTCATTCATAACAAAAAATATATATGAATCACATGCATGAAACTCACCAGCTATATAATTGAGGCCCTGGCAATAGCCGACTACTCTATTGTTGTGTGCATAAGCTATGAGGACATTGAAAAGATGGGTCTGATGATTAGCCTCCTTCGTGAAGTAGATGTTATCTGGGAAAGTACGTGGCAAGTCAGTTTTTACCAAATCAACCAGCTCCTTCTCAAATGGCTCGTCCAGGATCTTTTGGTACAGGTCTGGGGCCTGATCTTTCATTCTCTCTGCTTCTGATATTGCCATCCATACTGACGGACGATGCTCACCTGCAAGATATCATCAGATATAAAAACAATAACAATACTTACAAAAAATAAGACATTTTGGGGCATTATCAGTTAATTGTACAATTAATACTACTAGAGATATAACACACACTAAAAACTCACACTTCACATATCATAGTTACACATATTTACCGTAAACTTCGCTTAGTGTGAAACAATAACAGTGTAATGATTAAATTAACCCTTGAGCATATGACAAAAGTGAAAATTTAAGATTATGTTTGACACTCTACGCAAATCTTCATCCATTAAAATACTCCACAATGTTTATGATGATGCGTGAAGATAAAGAATTCAGTTCTTCCAAGAGAATGTCCAATTTGTGCCTTTAAATTATATACAATTTTCTCACTACATTACAGAAAAGTATTCACAGAGCACATCACTAGCTAGAGAACTAACATTTCCCTCTTCTATCATGATCACATAATGTAGACCCTCAGCACTAATAACGAAAAGTTGGTGAACCTGGCAGTTTTATTATAACTGATTTTTACACCCTTTGCAAATGAGACAAAGTTGCCTTTGCAAATTTCTAGATGTTGTCAACATTTTTGTTTCCAAATTAATTACTGGTAAGTATCTAAAATATGTTTCAGATAACAATTAGATAATTAGATATGTGATAAGACTGTATAAATGTTAAGTTGCATAAGTATTGGTTTTCAAGTTCACCAAATAAATAATGTTGACCCGGTTGAAAAGAAAGTTGCAGTTTAAAAAGAAAACAAATCAAAAGTAATAGGTACATACTAATTTTATATTTAGTACCTATTAATATTGCTGTTAAATAAAATTTGCGAGTATTTAGTAGAAATGTATAACAAAAGAATAAATGTAATAACTTTGTATACATACAAAGTATCGATACGACTGGCGATTTAATTATTTATTTTTAAGATGGTTATATAAATTCAAGTGCACGCCGATGAATGACTGTAATTTAAAAAATATTGCTTTATCTATTGAGTTCTAATATAAATCAAATATCTTGAATAAAAGTGGTCACAATAAATTGGAATACTCACTGGGGATCCCTTTGCGTACGTATCTTTTAACTGTGTTAGTCCGTTTGACCGACTTTCCTTCGCCCAGTAAAATGGACCACTTTTGAGCTCGCGACGCGAGAACCTTTAAGTAAACTGACATGAAGTCCTCATAGCTCTCGTAATCGAAGTCTTCATGCCTTTCGAAACCGTACTCGTCCACGGCACTGAGGGGCACAAACACAATGTGAACCTTTAGTAAATAAAAGCTTTTTAAACATACATTTCACACATCTTGTATTAAACGTACCTGAAATTTGATTGAGCCATTTTACTAGATTTTTAGGTCACAGTATTTTACGAAAAAAGCCGCATAATTGTTTGAATGGGCGTGTTAATTATTTATACGCCCCAAAATAGTTCGCCTATCGCTATCACCCCGCTTGACTTGACAGTAATATAATATAGCAAAAAAGTCCCTCCAGCAAAGATAATAGCTCTATCTGGTATTCTTTAAAGCATTTTAGTTTTGAACTTGATCTGTTCAAAAGTCATAAGGTCAAACATATAACAGGTTTTAATATTCTACTAAAACAGTAAAATATTAATCATTATAAACAGTAGATCTACAATATGTATAATACAATAGACTGAAATATACATGAACTGATTAATGTTCTTTCGTTCAAAAATAAAATGTAAATGTAGACTTGATTTCTACGATTGGTAGCCATGTATAAGTGTCATCGGCTTTCACTTGTCAGAATTAGACACCTTTATATTGAAGGTATAGTGTTGTGGATGTTAGTTGTTATTGTAAATATTTGCTGCTTGAAAAACTATTAGACGAAGAGAGTTATTTGGAATAATCAGAAAGCTATGGGCCCCCCGCCTGTTGTGACTGGCATCTCGCCAAAAGAAGGGCCCCCGGGTACAAGGGTGACAATTCGTGGGGAGTTTCTGGGTACGAGTGTCACGGATTTGATAGGTAAGTCCATTGGATTTTATGTTATAACTTTCAGACCAGTAAAAAAATCTGTATACTGTGATCAGTATAAATGTATTAATTTTTTTTACCATTTTATAACAATATAGTTGATTCATAATTTTGTTTCTTTTATTCCCCTAAAACTAATTTTATAATACTCTTGTCATCATCTAGGACTCAAGATATGTGGGTGTGACTGTCTGCTCTCAGCCGAATGGAAAAGTAAAAATAAAATAGTTGCTAGATCAGGGCCATGTAAAGGACGTGGAGACATAATTGTCACAACAAGGTCTGGTGGCGAAGGCACGTCTACTGTCCAGTTTAGAGGTCGGTATTGCTTACAGTATCATATAAATGTACAAATTATTTGCTATTTTCATTAACAGATATGGATGGGATGTGTTGGTGATGAGAGATGTTGAGATAAAAATTTGTTGGACAATCGTTATAAATTTTTTTTATTTTATTTATTTACTTATATACCACAACAAAGTTACATTAATATTTATACATCATTTAAAAAATATCTAGTTGATATTGATTTTACAAATGTGTAACGCGATATTCTATTGTTCTCTCTCAGGCTATCATGAGTCAATAGGGCCAGTGAAGGAGAGTGCCGTTTGGGTTGAAGAGGCAGCACCCCCGGCCGTCCCCTGGGGTAGACGTCCCATGTCCCCAACAGCATACACCCCTCCCGATCCCCTGGGGCTTTCCACTGAGGGTGACGACTGCAAGTTTCCAGAGGAGGAGTTAAATGAGTTGTTTCCTGATGGGTCTGTAATCTATATAT
>DWEL01000093.1:0-12260 GCA_018245955.1 Myscelus nobilis
CTAATATTTTAATTTTTGTTGTTTTCTGTAGACAAAACGATCCCCTCTGTACACGTGAAATACTCAATAATGTGATTTTCTCCTAAATGAATGAAGACTGAAGAATGTTGATATTTTTGCTATGTTATTATTCATTTATTCTAAATAAAATCCCGACTTTTAAGTTAATATTCCACTTTTTTTTTAAATTTCCTTTCTCTATCCACATTTTGTGTATGACCCAGTACTTAGAGCGACCGCTCATTTCAAAGTACACTGGAATAGGTAGTTCACCTTTAAAAATGTTTACTAACTAATGACATTTCAAAGTTACCATTCTTCAAACGAAACAAGTGAATAGGAATAAATAATTGCATTCGGTACAGACACGTTCGAGATAAGAGCGACGATGAAATATTAGTAATGCCGGCGTCTTTACAAACATGCAGACGAGATACGAAACATGTCGCCTTGGTGCTCGTGTGTTCCGTGAAACCGCAACCTGCCGCGCATTCCAATACACTGCATTATTATATTGATACCCAAAATTGGCTGTGCAATATTACATTTATTTCTGTTTTATTATTACAGTATCAATAAATAAATTGGCAACTACGAAAAAGTTTAGTAACTTTTCGCCTCTCTATGTCAACTGTTTTTTAAAAATCGGCAGCTATCGACAACGCTTAATGATTTTATTTATATATTTATTTACCTAAAAAATAGGAGTTTTCAAGGGGAAACCTAATGCCTACCGGTATTGTCGTCCAGTCAACCCGCGGTGACAGTGATACATTGTGGTAAATTATAAGAAATAAGAGAACATAATGTAATCACATATGTTATTACATTATGCTTAACCAACTACTAACTTAACTACAACTTAAACACTTACTAGATGCTATGGTCGAATTTCGCAAGAACAGATAAGATAATTTTGTTCTTTGTACCTAATTAATCATTGAACTACAATTTTGGTAATGAAAGGAAATTTTTATTTTGTCATATATGAATATCCTGAAGTGCGATATTTTTTTACTTTAATTGTTCAATAAACTTTTATTAAAAGCATGGTTCTACAAAATGTAGGTACATTTTTACATTTGTACACTAATTCTTAATTAAAAAATATTCATAATTACCAAACATTACAAGCATTGCTTAAGTTTGATTAATTGCTTTTTAAATAATAGAGCACTATCGATTGTCAATTACGTACGCAATAATACATAAGGCAAGCTGTAACTAAAGATATGCTAAGTGGTAGCACACGTCAGCGCCGTAGGTGCGGTGGTGACTAGTAGATATTTCTTTTTTATTTTCTTAGCTACCATTAACAAAAGTGTCGCCTATATACCCAATATTATTCATTACTTTACGCACAAAAAAATACTTGTTTCTTCAGATTCAGTAATTTCCGGGTTGAACTTGTAAAGATAACGATCCCTGTACTGTGAAATAAATTAAACAACAATGGTGCTCGTAATTACATTTAAATTACCGATCGGTCACATGTTTTTTTATCATAAGTATCTTGAGATATTCAATTTCTTTAAAGTAAAGTAGGTCAATCAGATATAAAGAGGCTATTGAAAAACGAAACCAATAGCAATAATCACAGCACGCAAAGAGACCTCGCCCGACAGCTTGCGACAGCACCTACGGTCAC
This sequence comes from Myscelus nobilis, assembly GCA_018245955.1. Classification (NCBI taxonomy): domain Eukaryota; kingdom Metazoa; phylum Arthropoda; class Insecta; order Lepidoptera; family Hesperiidae; genus Myscelus; species Myscelus nobilis. Next base: position 1,649 of record DWEL01000093.1, read on the forward strand.
CATATTGTATGCTGAGACTGTACATTTGCAAAGAAATGATCAATAAATTTGAGCCGTCAATAAAGATATCGATCAAAATTACAGGGTTCCGTTGATTTAACAAATATGAGCGGATCGCCTGCGTGGAGCTCGCAGGGTGGCCGAGGACTCTTCCGTGAAACTGTAATGCTATGGCCCTTAACAATAATTTAGCTTTTACACAGACATCTGATCCAATTTTTTAAATACCATCGCTATTGAGCTGATTCCAGTCTTTAAATTGAAGGTAAGAATTACTTTATTAGTGAATATGCTAGAAAAGACCTACTGAATAAAGAGGTAGCTACAACGTACGCGCTGTATTAAGAGGTTCATAAATACATTCAGGGTTAATGACATTGATTCGAAGCATAAAAATGGGATTTAAGACCAAATTCAAAAACAATACAACCATAACCAAGTATAAGTATCCGCACTCGTAAATATTTCACGGTTCTCTTGCCCGGCTTTACTCATTGACCGTTGGAGCGTACGTTCAGTGATACGCTGAGTAATTTATTATGCAATAGCTTTGAATCAAGAAGTTCTCCGAATTTAAATTTTGCCAACAAACATCTTTTACACGTAGTTATGCAACATGTATTTTTATTTACTACACCTATTCCGTGTTACAAAATTGAATTATGACAGGTACATACATAGTTGCCTTATTTATTTTTTATATTGACATGATAAAAACAGCACGCAACAATATCCCTATAACTGGCTTGTAATAATATAATTTATTTATTTCGGTAAAACATGTGAAGCACATTAACACACAGTAGCTGTCAATTGTGATAGGGTAATTGTAGATGCTATCTAAAAAACACATCTGCTGTTCTATGTATGGATAGCGGAGATCGTTGGCACGGTAGCGATCGCCGCCGGCCGCCCTGTAGCCTGTGCCTTACTCCCGATAAAAAGTCGATACGAGTCTCATTAACGCCTTGCGCAACCTCGAAAGCGGCCCTTGGGGCACTCGGTGCCAGAGACAAGCAACGCAAATTACTTTGGCACCGTTTGACGGCGGGAAATTTCATTACCATGAGCACATATCATTATTATCTTGCCGGCAATCTACATATTTTACTTGGTAATAAATGCGCGGGTAGTTTCACTTTCGGACACTGGTTTTCGAAAATGACCCGACTTTATAAACTTGCGGCGGTGCAGCTCTCGCGAAGGGCGTGTTACAGTTTTAAGTGAATTTCTTTTTGACCTCTCGGTCCAAGGTGTCTGTAATTATATGAAACTCACTTGACATGCAATTTTGCGCAAATAACTTAAATTGACATTTACAGAGATGGTATGTATGCATACACTTTATTAAACTAAAGTTGTGTTGGATAACTGATGTGATTTGTGAACTGTATGACACAAGTCTGAATGCTATAGACGCAAAACCCACATTTTCCCTTCATCCGATTTTACTCTTTGTATAATCAGAATCTTGTTTTTAATTAAAGTGGCATATAAAAATATAAATAAGTTAATTTCGATAAAAATATTGGTAAAGGACCGATTAATTATCAACTTATATGACATTGGAAGGGCTTTGTTTGAATTACATTTTGTTTTTGAATTATAAGAAAATTGTAATTAGAATTATGTTACCTCTTTGATTGTAATAATTGTATCAGGCGGGCATGACGGTCGTTACCGACCACCAGATACCGACAATGTAATGACAGAGCCACGCCCCGCAATCAACCTGTGATTTTACTCCACATCACACCTCGAAATCATTTTGCAAATTTCCGTTTTTTAACCGCTACCAAAGTCGTCACACGTTCCGCCCCTACCATACCAACTAAGCATGTAATTACATGTATTGAAACCCACAATTATAGACTTGAAGTGCAACAGTAAATGGAAAGAAATGTTAAAAATAAAATACGTAATACCAGAATACTTTTCACGCTTTAGCTGTAGGTTAAGTTTAAGTGCTTAAATACTATCGAGCAAGGAGAGTTATACCTACATAAGAAAGAAACAATACATTCTGGTATATTTTACAAAAACTAAATACGTTGCATTGTTCCTATATAACGAAAATCTGTAAAGTAAAGTTTTTTTCATTAATAAAGGAAGTTTTAAATTGTGTCCGCCTAATAGATTAATAGCACCTGTAGCATATAATTAAACAAAAACATAGAACTACTTGAACGGAATTGATCATTGTATTTACAAATTAATTATTGTCGTATTTGCAATCTTTAAGGCAACTGTTCTACTGCCGTAAAAAATAATTCAAGGAAAATTGTCTACAACACGGTTTTCTTGTATGAAGTTAAGTTTAAGAGGGGTAAAAAGATTTTATAACAATTCGTCGATTTGGAAGTTAGACGGACGTACATACATACATGTAATATCGGATCAATGGTCTTGGTTAATTAACAAAGTTACGTTTATTAGTTAAAGGAAATTCTATAAATGAATGATGAAAAATCATAAACGTTTAGCAATATAATATTAGTAGGTATTATATTCCATAGTAAACATAAAGTTATATTTCTCTAAAAGACATGTTTTCGACAAGACATTAAAAAAAATATTTAACATAAACATAACGTCAATTGCAATACGTTTACAAATTAATTAAAAAAGATTTTGTACATATCGTCGTTCTGAAATATCAGATAGGGAGCGTGCAGCTGTCATCGTAGCCTTGCCGCGTGAACAGTTTCGTGTTGCCGTCAGCAATTATTCCACGTCACCGAAAAATCGAGGCACTGATACGATAAACCCAAGTGTAATGTGATAAAAATACCCGCGCAGAGAACAGACCAAGCGGAATTCGATGTCAACACTGATGTTGACGCTTTGTCGCTGAGGGTGCGGTAAAGTAATAACTATAGGTAAAATATCGTACAAAAAGACATGAAGGATTAAAAACAAATGACGGTCAGTACGAACGCTCGAAAGCCAAGTGGACAGTAACCTTTTTAATTGTATGATTTTTTTGTGCTGAGTTTTCTTTTACTCCGTCTGAGGGCGAAGAGAAATGACAGCACAGTTCATTATTGCACACCTGTATAACAAATCGATTAAGATTTATTTTCTGTTCTCACGATCGCGTGACGAACTTTAATTACTAGAAGGTGTCGATTCGAAAATCGGTGTACAGAAACCACTTAACATTTTTACAAATCATACTTATTACGCCAATTTGCTAAGTAGAGGTTACGCGCATACACATATGTTATATATACATACGTACACCTACTTATATTTTTCACAGAGCGAACGTACTTTATGTACTACTTCATTAAGATTACTATCATTTGTAACACTGGTAGATAACTACATTCGATTACTGTTATATTGTAAAATATTGCATTCATTTTGAACTGGATTAACGGAACGATTAATTTCTTGTTTACTAAATTATTCAATATTCATACACATGTTAAGAAGGGATATTAACATTTTAGAAGCAATTCTTATAAACATACAACCTGGTAGTAAAACTTAGATGTTAATCATCTATTTGAAGTGCTATATTTATAATTTACCAGAATATGTAGTCGATAATAAATCATTCCTTTAAAATATTTAGAGTCAAACGTAGTGACCACTATAGGCTACATTTATTTGTACTAAACAGGAGCTGTAAAATTAAAATATAACAAATATTTTTAGTAAATAAAATAAAGTTGCAAGGACGCGAAGCAATGAATGCAGAGCGCGCTACGCCTTGGAAGCAAAGGGCGTTGTTAGTAATTTTTAAGTGTAATAGCAGTTGCCAGTTTTATACTAGATTACATTTGCAACACTTGTACATGCAGGCAACATAATATATTTTCTTAATAAGAAAAAGTCAAATTAGTAAAAAAACAATAATGGTTCTAAATTATAACATCCATAAATAATCCTGAAAATTAACATAAATCTATACTAATAATATAAAGCTGAAGAGTTTGTTTGATTGTTGGAAAGCGCTAATCTCAGGAAATATTGGTCCGATTTGAAAAATTATTTCGTTTATCGAGGAAGGCTATAGGTTATATAACATCACGCTAAGATGAATAGGATAGGAGCAGCAATAAAAAATATTGCGACAACGGCACAATCATTTATATGGCAAAGCAACGTTTGCGGGGACAGCTAATTTATGTATGTAATATGTACGAGTATATCGTCCTATAAATGATAAAATACATATGTTAAGTAGACAGATACTAGAAACGTACATTATTCAATAACTAAGCGTGGTAAAAGAGTAATGCTAAGTATTAAAACCCTTTGAAATTTAAGCGTAAAAAGCACAATCTTTGTTTACACATACTGATTTTTCCCAGAGCACGAGACTTAGGAAGCGATATCGCAGCAGCGCGCAGCGTAGCAAGACAATCGACACTCGCGGGCGAGCGCCGTGCGATCGAGGCGCTGCGGATATCAGCGCCGCTATCTCACGCCCTGTTGCCACGTTCCTCACCTCCGGCTGCCATGCGCCACCTCCGCAGCGCTAGAAGATTCTTTATCGTTTGCGATTGCTACATCTCTTGAGAAATTTAAGTGACCAACATTCACTAAATATGTAAACAACTAAAAGGGTAGTGTAGTGTTACTCCAGTCTTCTTCTTGTTAGCTCTCGGTTTATAAATACGTGAAAGATTGTTATATGGCTGGTACAATAAAGGCGTTTAAATTTTCTAAATTTCCTCTTCAAAAACTTAAAAAAAAACCGAAATCTTAAAATTTTAAATAGAAAAAGCAAAATCTGAAAAACTGCAAATATGTCATTTAAGTGCACTATGTTATTTTATAATACACACAGATTAGGAAGCGTACGTTTATGTCAGTAACCTGATACGCCTATGAAACCTTCAGTAAGAACCGCCTCATTTATTTAAGATTTAAGATGCTTACATATCGACATAATTATGTATATGAAGATTTACTGTTTCACATAAAGACTGTAAAACCGAGAGGCTATTGAAAATTTTCGAAGGTCTGTGTCGACAAGCGGACCATATAACCTGAAATTGGATATATATAGCTTAAGGTACAAGATTTTTATGTATAAAAACAAATGTCCATTTATAGATTCTAGTTTTTTAATTACGCGCCAAAATTGTATACAAAATGCAATAAAACTAAATCAAATCATAAAAGTTTCCATTCCGCCTGTATAATTACATGTCGTACCTAAATGTCATCCAGGTATTACGTAGCATTCCTGATTTGTGTGATAATAATATTTAAAGCATAATGAATAGACAAATAAATAACTTTACAAATTGAAGGCGGTAGTAACGAAAATGCATCGGTACTTAACGGCAACTTCCAAACAGTTTCTGACGCAACGAACTAATGGGATTAAACTTTAAATCAATAAGGAATTATCAAATTCAAAATATAGGTATACCTAGTACCTATTTTGTTGAACTTAGTCACTGGGAATCTGGCATTTAATTTGCAGCAATATCTAGACTGATCAGTCAAGCACTAACATCTAGATTGCTAAGCCGTTTTATTGGTCTAATCCTAATTCAGTTTTTATGCGTCTGGTGGTAGAGTGGCCTCCCGTGTGACTGGCTAAAAATGCATGGACATAATACTTTCACCGACTAATTGTTTAAAATGGTAACGTTACTTAGTTCGATAGCATAATGTCAACGTGTCTGCCCACATTTCGTTCAAGACTGTTATTCATTTACATATTCAGCTATGCTTTTATCGTCCTGCACGAAGGTAAGTGTAGTGTGAATCCATTTAGCTGTCATGTCGTGTTGACTATCTCACATTTAAGATTCATGAGACAAACATTTTAAATCTTCTTATAAATACGGATATGTTTTAACATAAGTAATTATATCTTATCTCTATTTTGAGAGTGCATGAACAAATATGTCAATAATATTGTTTTTAATACCTATTCATGCATTTGCCGTAGTAAGCTACATTGTTTAACTTTTACAACTGTTGTGGGCAGATATCGATAAGGTATTCAATACAATATCATAAGTTAGAATGTCTCGTAATACATTTTGGATGCTGGAGAAATGTTGCTTAGGATTTTTTATGAGCACCAGCAACGATTTTAAACATTATGGTAGTCTGAATACAATTTAAATGTGCTTAATACACTCCATTTTATTCATAACTTAGTTTGAGAGTAGTTATATACATAGGCATCTACCTATCCATAGTCGTATAATGTTTTCTTAAATTTCTTGTTTACAATCAATATTGTCTGCACCAATACGTTCGACCGGTACTGTTATATATTTTAAATAGTGTAATAAATGTACTTGAAACGTATGTTGTTTTGTTTTATCCTTTCATTTAATTAAGTATCAACACATTATGCAGTTTTATGTTAAACACATTGGATCCATAAAGAAATATTCGTCGAAGACTGAAATAAATATTCAACAAGATAGGGAGCGAATTCTATAAATATTTGCCTCCGTATTTAAGCTCGTAACACCTTACAAAAGAGATCGTAACGATACAATGGTGCCTGAAATACTATTTATCCTTTAAATGCAGTCCTGTCAGGTCATCAGGTGCCGCTTTAATTATAATGTCGCGAGATGCCGATAAGCATAGCTGATTATAAACAACTTCGCTATAGTTATTTATTTTTAAGCGATCTATTGCGAAAAGGATCACGTCAGACGCTCCTGGGCGTGAAATTTTACCGTGCAATACATAGATATAGTATTTAAGCGGATTTAAGTATCAGACTTGAATTCATACGGTCTAAATACATCGGCCATCACAATGCATCAGCGCAAGAACAAAGTGAAGGGCACTTGGAATTCTCGGATTATTTTAACTTGTCTTTTTCAATGTCAGCATTCAAAATAATTGCATCACAATTTTAAAACGCGAGGCTTTTGCTTTTAAGACGGTTTAAGGAGTCGCATAATAAGATTATTTCCTGGAAATTATGAGACACTTTATAACAGAAAAACAGTCTAGTGATCTGGTAATTCTGACAGGGTTTCACTATTGCCTACGAGGATATTTATTTATTTACCTGTTGAAGGTGTACTAATTTATAAACTATGGGTATACCCGAATTATTAATAACAAGGTCAAAACACGAACACTATTTTTATTGCGTAGTTACAAATTGGTTGGTAAATTGATACTTCTACATCCTGTAACTGTTATGACTATGGACTAAAGATAGCTCGCTAAATTGCGGCCTTGCCTTTAGTTCTACTTACTTAACTACATTCGTAGGAATCGAATCAAAAAATAAATACCTTTAGAAAAATAACTTCTAATACTATAAGGTTATATACCTAATTTTGAAATTATAGGCGGCATATGAACATATTAATATCCACTTAAGATATTAGTATTTTTATATTCAAAATATTTTTTTCGGTTTACTTAGCTAAAATCTCTAAATATACATAGATCCGTGATAGTCAGAATTTGAGCGAGATAAAGTACTTTTACATTTCCTTTAAAAAGGCGCTTTGTTTCTCCCTCAAATCTTATGTCCATGTGTTCAGACACTAATTCATAGATGAAAAAACATCATCTCGGTGTCAATCCAAGTTATTTATTAAATCCCAAATGCAAACGTAATTGGTGTATGACATACAAATAATATAAACTAAGTACTAAGTACTATGCACTATAAGATTTCAATTTATTTTTTTCAAGGTTTCCTTTTGGTTTCGGTTTCGTTTAATAATATTAGAAACTGATCGCTTAAAAGTCTATTATGTGCCGACATGAGTAAACATGCTTCCAAGTATGTCATTAAGCTCAATTTAAAACAAAGTAGATCACTTTTCAGCATATAAACGACATTATTATAATAATTTATGGGCATTATACAAAAACTTAAGACACATCTAAAATAAATTTGCCGTTAGAAGACAAATATAGTATCTAAGAAATCAATCCAAACTTATTGCTCCATTTCCCTATGCATAATTATAAGTGACATAATTTTAAATACGATTAAAGACAAGACAAATTGCTATTCATATCCATATTAAATGTCACGTTCGCAATATTAATTTATTGTTATCGATTTGTGACGAGTCCTAGCGGACAAAGTCAAATTAAAAATTGTTTCGATTAAGTTTTACGATATGTTGAAAACGTTCTGGAACCAATTACGATAAACATGACCTAAGGACATAAATGAATGAACAATAGGACGGAGTTGATTTCTGTAGGGCGAGTAGGGATGACTATCGAATTCAAACTTAAAATTAAACAAGAATATGTGCCAAGAACACACCGTCGTATAAAACTATCTATTGAACCGTCAAATTGAAATCAGATACAATCTGTCTATTCACGTTAAGAGGAGACAATAAAAAAATCGTGAAACAATTTTTATGTGAAGGGATTTATTTAAATTATATACGTTTTTGTATTTAAGATAGATATTACTATAATAGATACATCTTACAAATTTACTTATCAACTTTTATACTACAAGGACTGTGCACCCGATACAAAATACATTTTAATTCTGTGATAGCACAGAAAAGTTCACGAATTCGATTTGTGGTTCGAGCAAGCCATAGAATTCTAAGAAAGAGACCGGTGGATGCGCGCGTGACCAGGCGAACGGCCTTCCTCTCTAGCGGGTCATAATTATTGCCCATTTATATTAACGTTTAGAAAACTCTCTCTTTCTTCCCTATTAGGTCAATCTGAAATCGCGTGCTTACTCCAAATACGCTAGAACCGTACTAGTGCCATTTATTATTCTATAAATATTGTTCATTGTTAAATAAAACACTAGATATTTTAAGATACAACGTTCCTTTCAGTACTATAAAAACATACGTATGTAAGTGCATATAAGCCGGCGTTAAGGCTGATTCTTTTTGCGCTGCTGTGCTATGAAAGCGCTTAAGGTACACTTTTCTTGAAAGTTAATTTCCCATCGCACTTACAACAATAATAATAATAAAATGAGATAATACTACGAGCCAAATCTGTGATTAGATAAATATCTAAACTATCTAAACCAATGTTTTCGCACACACAGTGCTATTTCTTGTAAATTATGTGATTGCTCAATTATACTCTTAATCTCGACGCACAAGATAAAATTATTTTTGAAACTTGTAAAACATCATTCTATTACATTCTATACGGGCGGGCTTTATCTGTATGGAGCTAAACATCACTAGAGTTAGTCAGGCATAAAAGTAACTCATAGAAGTAAGATTTTTTAAAATACATCCTCTTGTGCTGCCATCGGCATACCAGTGGATGTTACTTGTTCGTTGCAAAATTTAAATGACATGTACAATAAACTGCGTGGGAGATACAGATCCTTGGTCCACACTACCATTAATGAGCTTCATATCTGCGCAACATCTGTTTATAACCTTAAAATATAACACAAAGAGATTGCCAATGGATCGAATGTAATAAAAACCTTATTAGTAGTGATCGCTATAGAGGTGGTGATGAGGTACTAAACTAAGCATCAGGAATTGTAAATTAGTGACTAAAAGCTAAAAACTCTACTCTACCCTTTACGCACAGCTCGCAATATCAACAATTATCGCTCAAAACCCATCAGAATATCTCCTTCGGCTCTCTAAATGCGATGACTTGAGTTTCAATTTCTCACGAAGAGGTAATGATAAGTTGCGTAATCAATGCACTGAACAATAAAGATTCTGTGGTTAGCGTTGTTTAACGGACGTCTGAAGAATTTCCGTATGCTAGGTACGTATATTTCGATTTTTTAAACCGGAAATGCTTGCGCTGAGAATTTTATTTGCTTAGCGTGGACTCTCCACAGTACATCGATTGTATTCTCGTGACATTGATATGTCAGAATTAGATTCGGTATGGCAAGCTCCGGCTCCGGATGTAGCTAATAGGATTTTATGATGCGTTTAATTTTATTCAGAAAAGTAATTCACAATGGCCTAGATTCACTATTGTTTGGGTGTAATATGTGCATTTCGAGATATATAGTTATCTAAGTCTCGACCAAGTTCTATGGAAATTAAAAGCCTTAAAAATGCGTAATCATTTTCAAATAGATATTTTATGTTATAATTCTTTAGTTCATATTTTTAAGACATAAATATGATAAGACAACTAGACAATGGACTTATAAATCCGCTTTAAAAGCGTGACGCAAATCAGAGATCTGAAACTCTTATCATATCCTATAGTCCATTTCCGTTAACTAAATATTTCACATTAGCTTACGAAATGCGGAATAAATACAACTTTCGTTGCAATTTGAATAATTAAACCAAAACTACGGTACGGCTGTGGCCGCTGCGAAAATTACTAGACAGATAGTTAATTTGAAGCGTCAGGTCTCGGTGAGCGGGCGAGGTGTAGATTTCGGCTGGGAACCGCCGCGGGCTCGCATGGCCCATCAACTCGTAAAAATAACAATAGAAAATCACTTTGCGTTACCAAGCAAACAACGAGCATGTGCGTAATGGTTCTTTAAAACCATAATAGGATGCCTATCTTCATTTCAATTTCATAATGCCTCAAAGCCTTTCACCATTTCGCTTTTTTTTAATTTTCCTCATACAAATGTAAAATATGATATTTTAAGCACCACCTACATAATATCTCCCTGCTTAAAATTTCATAGTTATAAACTTGTTTGGTG
>DWEL01000094.1:0-12250 GCA_018245955.1 Myscelus nobilis
CAGCAAAACGTTAATTAGAAAAAAAAAAAAAAATGTGTCTGTTTATATGAATGGTAGTCACTTAATTCATTTTTGCTTCAATTGAATTATATCGATTTAAGCAAACAAAAGCCCGGAGCCAAACTATTAACAGTGGGTTTATAACATTTCGGTATTAAAAATCTAAATTAACAATTGAATAGCATCTTTTCGGGAATACCCGCGGAACCGCAATTACTTACATTTCTATAGGTGTTTACCAAATGGAATAAATATTGCAAAATTGTTTGTGTTTTGTGTAATCTATTCGTTTCCGTAATTCCAATCATCTGTTCAATAAAAGATGAATCGAATCATAGAGCTATGGTCAATCTGTATGAACAGTCAACTGTGACCGCTTCCTCGATAGATCTTTATTTCTTCTTGGATAATTTGTTTTTACATTGAATGTGACGGTTTCTTATAGTTTTTTGGTCGCCCGTGTAAAACGTCATGCTTTTGTTGGCGTATGCGCGGCGCATCTGTCCACGGCCTCGATGAAAGCACGGTGGTTTAATAATTACTAACGATCTCTTTTTATACGATTGAATATTTCGATTGGGAAGTAGATCACCTCGTTGATTACGAGAATCTTTTTGTTATAGTTTTTAGGCTCTGGGCAAGCGGCGGAGCGTGGCGTTATTTTTTGAATCCGCTATTTATGGTCGCCCAATTGTCATCGATGGATTAGTCTTTCAAAACATTATTTTTCAGAGAGTTGTCTTATTAGAAAAGGTAGTAACATTCGAAGTGATCAAATTATAAGAAAATAAGTAGAACTTCTAAACCCTTCGTGTTACTACAATCTTCTATTTTCATGAGCGTTTTGTTCCCGATATTATCTAGGTCAGGTTATCTGATCAGTTGCCTTAAATGGGGATGAATATATCTATTGAATCACTAGTGGGTACAATTTCTTTTATCATTATACTTATACACAAATAAGGTAGGTATATACCGAACTGGAATTTATTTTAATCATATTATACTATTTCATCTTTATCGTCAAATTGATTTAAGCAATCCGGATGTGGTTAATAAAGTTAATATTTCAAAACCTGTTATTTGCCGGGCGATGATAGAAAGTCTACAGTTTCGTCCATTAATTGCTTAAAATGATATAAAATTACAAAAACGTTTCAACTCATATTACGAGCAAGATAAAAGATAACTCGTATGATGATATTTTCCATAATTTCAATAAATAACATCGGCTCGTTATGACATCGACCGACATACTTATTCAAATTACAAATTTATTAATATTTTTTATAAACAAGGTGGACTAACGGGAAAAGAATCTTATCTTTAAATTACTCCGATAGCAGTCGGTCAATAGTATCGGTAACAGTTGCCCCGGATAATATTCCTGTATGATTTGTTGAACTTATCCCACGTGTCAAGGGTTGATGACGGTACGCACCATCTGTTTTACCTGAGGATCAAACATATCACAAAATCTACGCTTCCAGTGTGCGACATTCAAAAACAGTTTCAAACGCACAAAAGATGTCCCATAATATTCTACACAATATCTATTGGTACTTGTTACATTTTGAAAACAAACCGAACTTATTATTACTTCCAAAAGAGATTATATTTTATCTATAAAAAAATATTTTTAGTCTTTTACTTCATATCACTAGGGTTCTATTTTGTTTGGTGAATATTATAGCAGCGGCTACAGCGGAAGGAACAGCTCAGTGTGTGGCTGCACATTTGTGTTATTAAATGATTTATGGCCGAGGATTACAGAGAATGAAGGGTTGTGACTGATTTTAGAAGTTACGTACTTCTCAGTTGGGTGTTATTTCGCGTGTGATGTACATCTGTTAATCATGAACGGTAGTCGTGTGTTGATCTCAGTGTAATTGAGTTAACTGACACACTGATGACTTATTTGACAGAGTGAGATGTCTGTTTAACTATTCCATGCCTGTAAAATTATGTTGTTTTCCTCGTAATGGATCTCGTCACAGTGTTTAGGGGGTGCATATAGCGCCCATCATCTTTTTAATAAACTGAACCTAGTGGATATTATGTTTCCAAGGTACGAAATATCAGTAAACAGATAACAATCTTTTAAGTCACTTCTAACGCAAATCATGTACCTACCTACTCTAATTAATTGTCGCAATGGAAGGAATGGCGCCCAATGATAGTGCATAAATTACTTCGAGCAGTTATAAATCTACGTAATTTTTAATATAATATTCGATGTAAAGTTTTGCTAACATCTATACATTCAATATTTCAAAGTATATACATACTTAGTCAAAATGTTAACGATTAACGAACCACCTGAGTTCATTTTAAGACTATTGAAGAAAAATGTATATAGGTATGGCTGTAAACTTATGGTTACTTGGAACACATTATTTCAAATATGTTATTGAATTAATAAATAATTGTTCATGTTTGCTTACAGCAGAAAACTGTCTATTCCCACGATCAGTTTCCCTAATTTCCTGGACGGTATTCGGTTATTGATCGCGCATTCATCGCGGGCGCATTATTTTTCCGGATGGAGATATCAAATTGATAAGTGAGGCACATTCGCAGCGGGAGGGCGAGGCATTATGAAATTGGCCGTACGTTAGGCGCCGTTACTTCCGATAAAATATAACCGGCTACGCTGCTCATATCTACTATCACCAAGAGCTGAGTTTTGGAAGGAATGTCCCGATTTTTATATTTCAATAATCCCATTTTGCCTTACACTTATGATTAACGTAAAATGTTACCTAAATATTAGTGGGATATAATAAGAAACGCAGTTAGTTGAAAACAATAAATATTTATATTGTTCATTAATTTTTCCTGATAAACAACGCCATGTCCATGTATGAACATTACTTTTATAAAGTGATTTGAAGGTTTGAGTGTTACTTTTGTATAAGTGCTGAATTGTTATGGAAGTTTTATTTGTATCAACATAACAACTTCATAAAATTTGCTAATGACTGACTCACGTTTTAATGTTACCATCATATTATCTATTAGACTAATCAATAATTTATTATCAAACCGTCTTCGACGAAACTTTTGGTACGTATTATGTTAAACGAGTATGGAAATTTGAATATTAAATTTCGTTCAGATAATAAAAATTTGACATGTAAAATAAATCATAAAAAATCTGTTTTTTATCAATAATATAACGACCCATCTGTATATATATTTTTATACTAAATTGCCAACATAACAATTCTCGCAATAATTATGACGGCTAATTAAAAAGAATATTCGTCAACTTTCAATAAATTTTGAATTAATTAGTGATCGACCTTCAATATACTTTACACACGTTACAAGCAAATGGTGATTAATTGTAGATAGTAATCTTAACTTTGGTAAAGTACCTACCTACGCATACTTATGCGTCTCTAAGGATGTACGCTGGAACGCGAAATTAAGTGAATGCTAATTGGCTTTTTCTTGATAATGTGACCAATCAAGACCTATGCATATACAATCAAGCGGAGTAATCAAAAGTAACTTATTGACCGATTGATCCAATGGTAAGTGATCTTACGAGTACTTTTAAGCCGTAGGCTACGGGTTCGATTTCTATGCACCACCGAGAGTCCGTGTTTGTGTTTGACCTCTCTGATTGCATACTAATTCTAGCTCACTTGGTAACATGTGACGACCTGTATATTGATCTCAAAAAAATTATTTGATATTGGTAATTATTGAAAACATTCTACGAAATATTAGGTACATTGTATTGGCAATATTTCGTAGAATATTCTCAGTTAAAACCTTTTCATCCTAAATGCATATATGTATGTGCAAAGACATTACCGTAACCGTTCTATTATCAGGTGACCAAATGTAAGGTGTTTAGCTATCCGTTCTGCATGTTTACTTTTCTTAGATCAAGCTGTAAGTTCAATCGCTCAATAAACTTTGATTGATGACACATTAACGTAGTTGTACACTCATTATTATGATTGACTAACAATGTCGCTTATTAATTTGCATTACTGAATACATGAGTTTAAATTTGCGTGATTAAAAAGCCAATTCTTAAAAGTTAATCGAAGCATCGTTGATAAAATCACTTTGGTAGTAAAGTCATTTTCCGGTTATCGCTTATGTGAACCTCGTGTAATTCTGAAGATTTCGAACTCCCATAGCCTACACTTTTTCTGAGTCAATAATTCCCAGCACTGAAGCGTAATGAATAAGCTCCAATTCAGGAGCGGGATTCGTATCTCACTACATTTGATGTGCACTACATGGGGGGGCGAGGGGGAGAGCTGGCGTAACGTCAGAGATTTATGATCTCATAACGCGCCGTTCCTCGCCAACCAAACGTTCAGACGTATTGATTTCATTTCGGCATACATTTTTAAATAGCAGTTTTCATGTATGTTTCCTGCTCACTTACGTTGCTAACACTCAGAAGCAACCCAATCAAATTTTGTGTGTTAAACATTCATTGTCATTTATAATTCCCATGGCTTTCTTTTCGACTAGTTACTGATTTATCATAGACTTTAACTGAAATGGCGCTTTGCTGGCTTACAGATATCCACTTTGCACAGTTTTTGCGACGTAACTCATTAGAATTCAAGTACACTCCGTAACTTGGTTGTACTGTATATACAGTTGATATGTTGGGCCCGCACAGGTGCCAATGACTCCGAAACGTTTTGTACCAAGGCGTCCTGCGCCTATCACAAGTAACTAAAAAGGTGTCGTTAGTAATGGTTTTTGAAACATCATAAAGATGTCAAGTGAGCTGTAGCCTGATTGTGGCTATCAGTGCGCTGTAATAGAGCGCGTAAAGCCGCGTGTACCGTGCGCAATTCACAATAACATATACTCGTAGGTGAAAGCTTCTTTTCTAAGACCGCAATTCACATGTTTACGATCACAGAAGCGAAAAATTAAATTTGTTTAGTAGTGAAAAACAAATTAATTAGATTACTGTAAAGAGGGATCATATTTTTTTATAGTAAGCGATTACCTATTTATCAGAAAGTGCAAATTAGCTAAAGCATGATATTAAGTGATAATGATGAGTTCGGTTAATATTTACCACTGTAGGGGAAAACATTTCTGACATATAATTCCTTCTTTGTTGAACTAACTTACTTTTTCGGATGACCCGATTTTAATGTGGTTTCTTATTTAACAGTTAATTTCTCTTTTAGCAAAACAGAATTCGATGTGTAAAATTCATCATTCTAAAATGTTCTTATCCAACAGTGAAGGTAGAAGAAGAAACGGCTATTGAGGGTTCATTTTGACTTCGCCTGCTGACTGTCCTTTCTTTTAATCACTTCATAAGTCACCAGTCCGGCATTGTTACTCTTTATCTCGTAATTTTTGATGGCCAACGGTCACTTAACACTTCAAATTGTTACTGATAGTTTATTTATTTTAATGGCATCCTAAAGAGCATTCCACTAATCAGCTCGAGTGCATTGTCCAATGAATATAAAACGATATAAAGTAATTGATGTTAAGTAACAAATAATGATTTTAGTGGAATTGATAACCGCATTTATTGATGATAAGTATTATTTATCGCTTCTTTAGAGAATAAAAATAAATCAAAGCATTTGTATGCTTTTTGATTTATGAGTTTCATGCTTATATTTTTGCAATATTTAGGTCAAACCATTTTTGGCCAATTTAGCACAGATAAAAAGCGTCTGTATCTGATATTTAATAGAATTCTCTATCACGAAAACAACAAGTCTGCATCTTCAGCCTTACTGTAGAGATTTATATTGGAATATTCTCTTATTTATCACAGAATTCGACAGGTAATAATAGCACTTTCACCCATAAATTTACCATCGGATGTATTGTAACATAGCATAATATCGATCAAGCTTAAAGTACTTTGTATACCGTCCGCTCTATTAGTTTACTAGAGTGATAAGTACCCTGAAAACGAACCTACAAAGGGCCGATCTCTTGCAAGACCAACAAAACGTTATACAATTTATAAACTTTGCTAACACTTGCTCCCGATCCTATACCTGTGTGACTATAAATGTATTCAAAGCTGGATAGTGCGTACATATCTTTATTCGGTCCCCTCGTAATATTTATGCTTGAATTACCGCTGCCATTGGTAGGCGGAAATTTTAATTTATGCGCTTGAGATTGTTTGTTTTTATGAGATCACTACTTTTTGTATTTACGACAAAAAAACATGATTTCGTTCGATTGCGGAAGTCGGTAATCGTTCTCAATAATGATATTTAATTGATTAACGATTAGCAGATAAGCGTAAGGCGAGCATCATTTCTTGTTAATATACTTGTAATAAAACATACTTTAGAGGGTAGCGAAAAATATTGTAATAATGAGTTTTACTTTTATTTTTTACTAAGCGCGCCAAATTCGGAGACTCTTGAGACGCCATCGGTCAGTATCTGACTTTTCGGATATATGTACATAGGTCTTGTTCCATCCATCCATCAACGCTCGCATTTATATCTGGGTTGTCTTCCTTCCACTATCCGTTCGCTTCACATGTCCAAACCATCATAGAATTGCTCTTTCTATCTATGTTAGAGTTAATATTATTCAGCGATTAATATTAAAATTTAATTTCAGTGAATGTATAAATAAATATACGTGTGTGTATAATAAATGGTACCTTGTATCTATTGAAATTTTCCTATACAACATGAATATAACTTTATCCTACATAGTAAAAAACATTGCGACCCAATATTTATACTCCAACCGTTTCTTTAATTGTATTGTTAGAGAGCGTGGACCTTTTAGCTTAAACCCAAAATTGCAAAATTTTTTTCCTAATTACTATAACACTTACAAATTTTCGTTAATTAATCCAATGTCTGGGATTGATATCATTATGCCCATAGCAATTAGATCCGCTTGAAAAATTCTAATTTAGAAACAGTGACACGGCAAAAACGTGAAGCCATCTTGTTACGGATTGCGAGCAATTAACTTAAATCATTTATCTCCTGCATGATTTTCGATATTTTATTCATTTGTTGCAACGACAAAGTGTATAATTATAACATCCTGCACTATTGAATAGAAATTAGGTAGAGTCGGCTCTAATTTTATGAGCCCTCCGTGAACTTGTTTCTACGTTTCTTAATTTATTTTTGTTTAGTTTATAATGAAGCCTCAGCGATAACAATATCGATTGTTCGTGAATCAAACGGAAGTGGAAATTTGAACCCTGACATGGCGATGCTTCGACCGTGACTGAACCCACAAATGGTTTATGGTCGACGACTTACATTTGTTTTTTTTCATATTGTCATTGTATATTTATATTGTTTCCACAATTTCTTTTTATTTGTGGTCAGTGCTAAAGTTTCCTCTTCACTCGCAGTTACTTGTAAAGTTCATTGATATATTTCTTTTTAACTAACGGTTATGGCTATACATTTTTAGTGACATTGCCAATGTCTGTTGTCCTACACAATAGCCTATTGGATGGGGCGCGAGGGTAATCTTTTGAACGCTATGTTCAGCGGCTATCCAAAATGCGTCGACACGTCAGTGACTATTAGGTCGTTCTACGAGCTCTGCTGTCTTTAATACATCTCGATAAACAGAGAAAATAAAAAGAGAACAGGCGTGTCGTACAACAGTTATCTAGATCCGAGTATTCTGAGAAGAGGGGACTCTGCTACCAAATATCATGACTACCGTCTTACAAATGAGAAAATTTCGCTCTAATTATTTATGAATGTGTTATCGTCATATCTCGGGAGCTCACGACCCGGCGTCTGTGCGCACGACACGAGCAAAACCGTAGGTAATTAGCAAATGTGCCTTTCTTTGTTCTCTTAGCACGTTTTGCATTGGTTTCCAATCTATCGGTGCATACACCGAGATAGGTCGGAGCGCGACAGGGGCGATGGATCGTTAATAAACCTCCATTACTTTCATTAAGGCTATCTGCGGACGGTGGTCGTATCGCGACGTCGGCCGTCATGCCATCGACACATAACAAAATTAAACGCGATGACGCTATCGAAGGCCGCGCATCGCGCGCTTGCCGCTATCCGCTATCCGCGGGCTCACTTAATTGCGAAATACGAATAAATGTTGATAATACTTTTCAATCGTTACATGGACCCCGCGCGCCGAGCGTCCAGCGTCGAGCTCGAACATCATTCTCTGTAATCCTAAATCTTGTTATGGAAATGACTGGAATACCTAAGCATCTATAATAAATTACGTTTCAGATTATCGTATGATCCAATCGTAAATTAAGACAAGATACATAATTAAGGCGAATAAATAAAATGGTTGGCATTTCGACGGGAGCACGTTCGATTTCGCCGAGCGATATACACATTATCCATTTTGAGCTATCAGTCCTCTTTAATAAAGTGTACTTTGATTCGTTACATTTAATTGCGATTCAATCGCCAACAATATTGAAGGAGGCAGAAGAGTGCGGAGGCGGGACGGGGCTCTGAATGTCACGACAAGATTTTTAATTACGGCGACGATATCATCTAAGAACTGCACTCTCTGCTATAAGTTCGCGACACGTCGTGAAATTACATTTCAATAATTATTTGTGGAGAGAATTGTATAATGTATTCAAAGAGCTTTTAATATGCTACAGATTAGTGCGAAGTGAATACCAGCATATTGATGTCTGAAGGTAGCTAAAATATGAAGTTATTAAGGCAATGCGCACCGGTGGGCCGGAGGGGACGCGCGTGTAGCGGCGTGTGTCGATGTCGAATATGATCCGAAGTTTATTTTCGTTCTTCTAATGCGTCTTCGGTGTCGTCCGGAGGACAATTAAAAATACAAAAAGTGAAACGTTTGTTTCAGACGTTCATTGTCTCCGTTATTAATAAATTCATTTTACTGAGTTGAAGTGGACGTGTATTTTATTCGCTTTAAGTGGTCTGACATTGTTTTATATTTATGTGCGGTTATTTTCGGCGAAGACATTATAATGCAGTTTGTGGGGGAAGATGTGAAACGACTCGCTCTTACTCCATTAAAGATATTTGAAACTGTGAGAGTGCACTCATAAATTGACTTTTGTAGTAATAACGGGTGTTCTAAGAATATCTATTGTACGTAGCGCATATTCCTTGCCGAAGTTAACTATTCATGAGATATTAAACTATTTCAGCCTGTTAATGTCGTAGTCGGTGAGAAATTGGATAGGTTCTGAAAGTTTTATAAGTTAGTTTATATGGGGTAGCAGACGTGCATTTTGGTTAAAATTACTATTATGGTTGGGTACATTTTACTTTCCTTAAAGTCGTAGAGTCGTGGGCACGTCCTCGTGCCTTACTACCGCTGCATTTACTTTACTGCCCTGATATTTTACAGGTAGCGCTCTTAACTTCCATATGAGCTCTTTTATAGTCTTCTCTACGCGTTATGGCTGTATGTCACGTGATTCGCTGACTTCCCAGCGAGGCACGCTAGGCCCATCTTTACATGGCTTAGTTTAATATAGACATGAAAACGATAGAAAGCTATGAACTGTCGTCGATGGACGAGTTGGTCAATTTTCATTTTAAAAATTGTAAGACAGCCTGCAAGGTATACCTCGTGAATTTCCGGTTTACAAAAAGATAGAAGAGG
This sequence comes from Myscelus nobilis, assembly GCA_018245955.1. Taxonomy (NCBI): domain Eukaryota; kingdom Metazoa; phylum Arthropoda; class Insecta; order Lepidoptera; family Hesperiidae; genus Myscelus; species Myscelus nobilis. The sequence goes on from DWEL01000094.1 coordinate 9,601, forward strand.
CTCCGCAACAAAGTGAAACAAGATCCACTCTACTAATCCGACAAAAGCGAGCCTTGTTACCCTTCAAATTTATTTATAAGAAAACTCTCGGACAAGTCGTTAATACCTATAAAGTAGGGGCGAGAGAGGCGCGAGCGAGTTTATAACTCACGTACCGAACTTTACTCGCCGACACATAAAATAATAGGTGTAAAAACTTACACGGGAATGTACTCAGTGAGCGAGCCAGTCAAGATGGACGGCGCCCTCGCAGGCTTCGCTGGGCTCTGGGCGCATCCTCGCGCCGCTCCACGATCGCCTTACCAACAATACACCGAGCCGAGAAATTACTATTTTGTTCGCGTAATTAATGGTTCTCAAAACATCTATGAATATCCTATAGCCTGTAGTTCGAGCCAGGTATTCTCGGATTGTAAAGAGATTTATAAAACAGTACAGGTATACTCTGTATCAGCATCCAGTTTGCCGCAGATTTGCAGCTTCACCATCCAATTATTAGATACATATTCGTAACGAATTTGGACATGTTATTTCTACAATTTATTCCTGTGTCAATTTAGCTATTACATAATATCTTAAGAATCGTTACAACTACCGTAAGATAAAATGAAGCTAAGGAATAGGTAAGAGAGAGGTATATGCACCAAATCACTATGACCATTTATGATCAATTGGCCACATTCATATTACTTTATGCCGTGTCTTGTTTTAGTTCATTTTCAAATACTTTTCGAAGACAACAATAGGGGCGAAGCAACGCATGTTACTTGAATTAATCATGGTAATGAACACCTTTCGAGCGTTTTATATCGGCGTTAATTCAGATATCACTGCGGAAACAAACGTCCGTTTATCCAACCATCTGTGGTGCAAGCGCGCACCGGTAATCGTTAACCCCGAGGTGATATTATTTTGAATATCCAATTCCTTTCACGTTATTATTTAAATAATTCTTTAGTGAGGGCGCGAAGGTCTCTTTGGGTCGGTTCGTTGTGTTGCTTAGGCGTAAGGATGTATGACACAAAATCGAATCGAGAACAGACGTAGAGCCCGGAGCCGCGGGCAGCGGGCACGTGCGGACGCGCACCTTGCACCATTCTGTTGCCGGACACAAAATAAATGAGCATAGTATTGAATGTGGGATGGTATTTTTTCTCCAGAGTAGTTATTTTTTTTCACATGTAATAACAATCGATTGAAAGGTAAATTCAAGTAGAAATGAGCCGGTTACATGACCATAATACTTACCTTGTACTATTTTCATGTATGAACATTTAGACCTTATCTATTTCGTATAAAATGAAAATATTAGTAAGTTAAAAAAACGAAACATTATTTGTTGGAAATATTAATAAAAATATTTTAATTTGTATTTATTCCATTTTAATGTTCATACCAAATAATAATATCAACTTAGTTCAAATAATTTAAATTTGCAGCAATGTACTGAGACAATACAAATCGCACCGCACGCCGCACGCCTCTAACATATATCAAACGGAAGTAATACGTACATTGCGATTAAAAAAACTACACATGCGGAAGATGGCCAAGCTACATTTAAACTAAAAGTTCTAACTTCTTTAAGTTCTTTCAATTTCCGGCGCATGTGTTAATATTTTTGTTAGCTACATGTGCTTAAGAGCAGTTATCGCTTATTATGAAAAAAATGTAAAATATAGTTTGTAAATGACGGAAATAATCGGGTTATCGCATCTCCTTATATATGTTTTTAGACTTAAGGAAATAACTCTTTAAAGGGAACAAGAGAACTGATAAAAAAGTTTATACAGATTGCATCTAATCGCAATAGTACCAATTATATAAACGTTTTTTGCGTTGTATCGACGGTTCTAGTTTCTTATTAATCATGCTTCCGTCACTGGGTTGTACAATTCTACCCTATAGCAGATATGATTATATAAATGCATTTAAAAGAAAAACATCTTAACATGTAGTGATTATGACATTATATTGTATGCAAATACGTACAACAATAACATGGATTGCATGCGAAATGCCAAGCGGATACGGAGGGGCTCATATTGAAATTTAGTATTCCTGGTAACCTGTTATCCTTCCAGTGACCGAGGTCAATCAGCCATAGTAGCTGCAACTATAAATTTCTTTTAATAAGACACAAATACAACTTTCTTTTCGTTTTGGCTCACCAGCCAAAGAAAATTTAAATAAAACACTATTATCAGATTCGACAGGTGGAGCTGTTTTGTTGTTTTTTCAGTTCGTTTGAGCGTCGCTGTAGGTTACGGATTAGCGGCAACTAATCATTTCCGATACGGAAAGGGAAGTGCTTTATTGATCATACTTAGAGATCTCTTGTCTGGGTTTTTTACTATTATTGCAAAAATAACATTTTCGTTTATTGTTCATTACATTTTTTTATTAAATACCCACAATAACTAGAAAGGCTCACACTCATGTATATTCAACTAAACAGGGGTTTTGTTCATTCTGTCAAATATCCACGCAGAAACCCCTTACGCTTACAGCTGGACCGGCTATTCCGGTGTTTTGTCAAATAAGGTCGATTTTCGAGATGTTCAGGTTATGAAACTAAAAGATACGACCCGATTGAGGTTGTAAGCATAACTAATTTATTCTTCAATTACCCACATACACTTGCATAATT